>ML435778.1:9778-50200 GCA_005239525.1 Nicotiana knightiana
GGGGAGAGGGAGAGTTTGAGTAGAAGTGGGGAAGAAGAATAGGGAAAGTGGGGAGGGAATTTAGGTTTTAGGGAGAACTAGAAAAGAAAAAAAATTAACAACTTACCTGACGTCCACGCCATCCGCGCCCAGTTCCGCAGTTGCGGACGCTGGGCAGAAACTCTCTTAAACTTCGCGCCCCATCCGCGTTCACGTTCGCGGTCGCCGACGCTGAGCAGAAACTGTGCTAACGTCTGCATTCGCGTCCGCGGTTAGGACCGCGGTCGCAGATCGTTGTTCCGACCATTTTTTCTATTTTCTTCAATTTTTACCTCTTCCAGGGTTAGCTTTTGACCTCGACTCCTTCTGATATGCCCAAATCTTTACCTGTACACTAGTAGTTTGGCTAATATCGTTCACATCAAATACAACACAAATGAAAAATAAAAGAAGATCATGGGTTGCCTCCCAAGAAGTGCCTGAGTTAACGTCACGACACTACGTTTACAACAAATCAATGGGTTGCCTCTCATGCAGTGCCTGATTTAACGTCGCGGCACGACGCAGACAAGCACATTTATGGTTCACTCGACCTCTAAGGATTGATTAAATGGGTCACAGACATTTCCTTTGCTTCATCCATGCCCATATAATGTTTCAATCTGTGCCCATTGACTCTAAATGCGCTAGAGTTATTCTCTGCAGCAATCTTAACAGCACATGTGGGATGTACTTCGACAATACGAAATTGCCCAGACCATCATGACTTTAGTTTACCCGGAAATAGCCTTAATCTTGTGTTGTAAAGCAATACCGTATCTCCGGATTTAAAATTCCGCTCAATAATGTTCTTATCATATAACATCTTCATTCTCTCTTTGTACAATCTTGTGCTATCAAAAGCAAGATAGCGGAACTCATCAAGTTCATGCAATTCCGTGACTCTACTTGTTCCTGCAGCATCCATGTCGAGATTCAGTTGTTTCAGCACCCACCAAGCTCTATGTTCCAACTCCGCTGGCAAGTGGCACGCCTTCCCAAATAACAACTTGTATGGCAACATACCAATTGGTGTTTTGAAAGCGGTTCTGTCACGACCCAGGCGATGGGCCGCAACGGGCACCCGATACCTTACTCAACCGAGTACCAAAGTAACGTATCCTTCATATTATTCTATCATAGGTAAATGACCTGGAGTAAAGCATGAGGGAATACAAACTTATACATATGAAGTACGGGCCTATAAGACCAAAATAACCACTCGTGTACTGAACATAGGCCGACAAGGCCATACAATCTTTTACGTACATGACATATGTCTACAAGCCTCTAAGAATACATAATTTTCATAAAGGTTGGGACAGAGTCCCTCCCTAAAGTAATACACGTCTAAATCATACTAACCAAATGAGTAACTCTGAAGCAAATGGAGCACATCAACATCTTCCACTGAGCTGATAGCCTACTTGGAGGGCTCTCGATCTTTCTATCGGGACCTGCGGGCATGAAACGCAACGTCCCCAGGCAAAAGGGACGTCAGTACGAATAATGTACCGAGTATCTAAGGCACATAAATAAGTACATAACAGGCATGGAAGAAATATAGATTAAATGACTCAACTTGTAAGTTTGGATAACTCTGTAAATCATGAAATACTTATGGTGTTATGCATATACGTATAAATGTCATGTCGTGCATAGGTATATGTGTTCATAACATCATCAAGCCGTTGACGGCATCCCATCATATCATCTCGACCACTGTGGGCAAATCATCAACATATACCAGCTGATCAGGTGGTGGTGCGTATATAACACCATAACCTTTCCAATATCCTATATACATATATATATACATATATACGCGTATATAACACCGTCTGAGTCATGGGTCAATGTACATGTATAAATGCATGCAATGCATAAAAAATAAGTTAATAAGATTTTCTCGGAATGCCATAAAAATCAATATGCCTTTAACATAAACTGTATCAAATACGTATTTTTCTGAGACCCATGAACAGAAAATATAATAATAATCCACATGGGGAATCAAGAATATAGAAACCCCTAGTATTTATATGAATAGAGTCATTTATGGAATTTGTGTCTTTTTCTCATTTCATTTGTATTATTTGAATCGTGCCAAAATAAAGAAGGGATTACCTTAATATACCTGAGCCGATTCTCTTGAAACACGACTAAACTGACGTTTACGGCTAACTCGAGTTTGACCTTTGAAAATGCGATCACACTGCTTGCTTGTTGAATGAAATATTATAAGGGAAGAAGAACTGGCCGAGGAATTTCCTTATCACGATCTGTCTTTTATATTTTGCCTATCAATGCTTCAGCTTCACTTTAGTAGCACTTGATTTGTTGTCATGGAATATCTTATTAATCCTTTTCCATTTGGTTGTAAGGCTTCTTATGGATTTCTCTTTGGTATGTAATGGTAAAGGTTGCTTCAAATTTTCTTAATCTATTGCACTTCCATTTATCTGGTGAAATATTGATCCAAATTTTGGACGGCTTTTCCTTGCTGAAACAAGTCACGCTTTCCATCTCATATTTTTGTGAAATTTGGGACTTTAGTGGCTTAGCAAAGATTCCTATAAAGGTGACTCATGTTCTAAATCATGCCACCTACAGTAATGACTTATGAGTCATTTTAATTTAAAATGAGGGGTTGCCATCTCATGCTTTAATGCTTATCCAATATATATCCCCAATTAATTAGGTAATGTCCCGTTACCCGGTAATTAACTAATTACCCGCATAATTAAGAATTATCTCAACTTACTTAAAATACTACTCGCTTTTAACATACCTTATGCACCTTACTATCAAAGTCATGTAGGACCTTGTTTGGCACTAGTCCATAAATATCAAGTATTAATGCTCGGCCCGTATTTTATCCCAATATGCCAAATTTGGACAAAAATTTATTTTCTTTGACTTGTTTCTCCTCTCACCTTCACGAATTTACTCATCATTTGTTTAAAATAGCATAATCCTTATAATCTCTAAATAATCTTTTTTCTTGGACTAATGTCAATTATCTTACGACAAATTCAACGTACAATACTACAGGGTGCAACATCGTCGTAATTTAATACAGTGGGACATAATACTGACGTAATATTGCGGGGCGTAACAGGTTCTATAAGCCTAGAGTGCATCATCCAAATTTATCGCCCAATCCGTTCTTGTGGTATTCACGGTCTTAGTTAACACAATCTTTATTTCTCTGTTTGACACTTCCACTTGCCCACTTGTCTGCGGATGATATGGAGTGGCCACCTTGTGGCATACATAATACTTTTCTAGAAACTTCTCGAAGGCGCGATTACAGAAATGAGTGCCTCCGTCACTGATTATGGCCCTTGGGGTGTCAAACCTGGTGAATATGTTCTTTTTCAAAAACCCAATCACCACCTTTGCATCATTGGTAGGGAGTGTTGCCGCTTCCACCCATTTGGACACGTAGTCTACAGTGACAAGTATGTACTTGTTTCCATATGAACTAAAGAAGGGCCCCATGAAGTCGCTTCCCCATACATCGAACACTTCGACCTCCTGAATTGGGTTCATGGGCATCTCATGGCGACGAGAAATGTTCCCGGTTCGTTGGCATTCATCACAGCCCTTTACTCATAAATGTGCATCTTTGAACACTGTTGGCCAGTATAAGCCTGCTTCCAGAACTTCCGCGGCTGTTCTGACTCCTCCAAAATGTCCACCATATGCTGATGCGTGACATGCCTGCAAAACAGAAGACTGGTCTATCTCGGGGATACATCTCTGGATCACGTTGTCAATACAAATCCTAAATAGATAAGGTTCATCCCAATAATACATGCGGAAATCATGGAAAAACATTTTATTTTGCATAGAGGAAAGGTCATAAGGAATTATACCGCTCGCCAGGTAGTTTGCAATGTCTGTATACTATGGCACTTCCTCAGGACTTGTGGCTAGTAGTTGCTCGTCTGGAAAGGTTTCCAGAATCTCTTCTACCTCAAACGTTTTTTCAGCTCCTTCCAGTCTCGACAAGTGGTCAGCTACTTGGTTTTCCGTTCCCTTTCGGTCACAAATTTCCAAGTTAAACTCTTGTAGCAGTAGCACCCAACGAATCAGGCACGGTTTTGACTCTTTCTTCTCGATCAGGTACTTGAGAGTAGCATGATCAGTATAGACAATTACCTTCAAGCCTATCAGGTACGATCCGAACTTGTCAAACGTGAACACTACTGTCAGAATCTCCTTCTCAGTCACAGTGTAGTTCAGCTGGGCTCCACTCAACGTTCTACTTGCATAGTATATTGGGTGCATGATTTTATCTTTCCGCTGCACAAGCACTGTTCCCACTGCATAGTCACTTGCATCACACATTAGCTCAAAGGGTTGCTCCCAGTCAGGGGCAACAATGATAGGTGTTGTGACCAGTCTCTTCTTCAATTCCTCAAATGCTACCCTGCAATCATCAAAAAACACAAAAGGGTGATCTTTTTCAAGAAATTTACACAAGGGGTTAGCAATTTTGGAAAATTCTTTTATAAATCTCTTATAGAAACCGGTATGCCCAAGGAAACTTCTGATTGCTTTGACGGAAGTTGGTGGTGGAAGCCTTGCTATCACGTCAACCTTTGCGCGATCCACCTCAATGCCTTTACTTGACACCAAGTGTCCCAAGACTATACCTTCCTGTACCATGAAATGGCACTTCTCCCAGTTTAGCACCAGATTAGTCTCTATACACCTCTTCAATACTCTTCTCAAGTTATTAAGACAATCATCGAATGAATTACCCACCATTGAGAAATCATCCATGAACACCTCCATTATTTCCTCTACCATGTCCGTGAAGATGGCCATAATGCACCTTTGGAATGTGGCAGGTGCGTTGCATAATCCAAACGGCATTCTCTGAAAAGCATAAATCCCATAAGGGCAGGTGAACGAGGTCTTTTCTATGTCCTCTGGTGCAATAGATATCTAATTGTACCATGAGTATCCATCTAGAAAACAAAAATGGGACCTCCCTTCCAGTCTATCTAACATCTGATCAATGCATGGAAGTGGGAAGTGATCTTTCCGGGTAGCCAAGTTCAATTTCCTGTAATCCATAAAGATTTGCCAACCTGTGACGGTTCGTTTAGAGATCAATTCATTATTCTCATTTTTCACCACCGTCATTCCACCCTTCTTTGGTACACACTGAACTGGGCTAACCCAATTGCTGTCAGAGATGGAAAATATGATTCCCGCATCTAACCACTTAATAACTTCCTTCTTCACCACTTCCTTCATATTGGGGTCAACCTTCTTTGGTATTCTCTGGGAGGTCTGTGCCAATCTTCCAATAGAATACTATGCATACAGAAGGTCGGCTGATCCCTTTGATGCCTGCAATGGTCCACCCGATTGCAGTCTTGCACTCCGTCAGTACCTGCAAAAGTTGTTCTGCCTGCACATCTAACAAACTAGATGAGATAATAATAGGTAATATTGATTTAGGTCCTAAGAATGCATACCTGAGATGGGCGGGCAGTGGCTTCAGCTCCAGTTTTGGGGGTTCTTCTATGGATGGTTTAGCTGGAGGAGTTTTTCGTTCCTCTAAGTGCAAGGGCTCAAATACGGGCTCCCTTTTTCGAAAACCCTTGCCTTCAAGAGCAAGTACCCACTCTGCCAATTCTTCTCCATTAGCTTCATTTAGGTTCATAAGACAAGCTACTGGAGGATCTTGATTGTTCAATGTCTCGTCATCCTCCTCCAAAATTACATCCACGACATCTATTAGAGAGCAATTGGCGAATTCACTTGGTCGCCTCATAGATTTCTGCATGTTGAATGTTATTTCTTCATCATTAATCTCATCTTGAGCTCTCCTAGTGGCCAAGAATGGTCTTCCCAAAATTGTGGGAATTTCCTCATCAACCCGACAATCAAGAATGACAAAATCTGCTGGGAACACAAACTTCCCAACCTGCACCAACATATCACGAAGAATACCAGAGGGCCTTTTACTGTCTTGTCATCCAGCTACAATAACATGGACGTGGGTCTAGCTCTTCCAATCCCGAGCCTTTTATAGATAGCTAGGGGCATAAGATTTATGCTTGCCCCCAAATCACACAGTGCCTTAGCAAATGCAAAGTTACCTATAATGCAGGGAATTGTGAAACTCCCTAGGTCAAACAGCTGCTTAGCAATGGGTCTCGTCACAACAACACTGCAAGTTTGAGTTAGTGTGACTGTGGCCAAGTCTTGGAAGTCGAACTTGCGGGACATCAAGTCCTTCATCATTTTCGCATAACCAAGAATCTCCTTTAAAGAATCAATTAATGGAATGTTTACCTAAATTTTCTTCAACATCTCCAATAATTTCCTGTATTGCTCATCTTTCTGATACTTGGCCAATCTATGTGGGAATGGTGCTGGAGGTCGTTTCTTCCCTATGATTTGATTTTTTTCTCGTTCAGGCACTGCCTCCACTATCGGTTCATGTGCTTTCACAGCCTCTTTTTCTTTGCTGACATCTTCTTGAGCACGCTGTAACGTCACCTCAGTCAACCCTGTTGTTTATCTACCTCAATAGACACTGGCACAGGTGTCTCAGTAGGTCTTCTTTCACGAGTAATCTCTTGCTCCAAGTCTAGGTCTCTACCGTTTCGTAGACTCACTGTCATTAGCTACTTTGGGCCGTGATCCTTTGGATTTATCTGTGTGTCTGCAGGTAATGTCCCTTGAGGATGATTATTCAGAGCTATCAAAATCTGACCCAATTGGATCTCAATATTCTTTATAGCCGAATTGTGTGAGTCTACTCTCTCAGTTACTTTTCCAGTGGACCCAATCAATTGTTGCATCATTCCATCGAGTCTAGCAAACTCATCTTCGTGTCTCCCAGTGTGTTGTTGTTGAGGTGGATGATAACACTGCTGCTGATTCTGATGATTGTAGCCATGTTGCCTTTGGTAAGGTGCCATTTGACCTTGAGATCTCATGTCAAGTAAGATTTTGCTCTCCCAGAATGTTTTACTCAAGAATGCTCCATCTGCTGAAGCATCAACATTAGCTTTCAAGCTATCTGCCAGACCCATGTAGAACCTCTGCCCCAACATCTGCTCCGGAATCCCATGGTGTGGACATAAAACCAGTAGCCCTTTGAACCTTTCCCACGTCTCTTGCAATGTTTCTGTTGGTTTCTGTCTGAAGCTTAAGATCTCATCAATTTGCTGAGCAGCCTTTTTGGGTGGGTGAAATTTGTTCACAAATTGCTTGACTAATTCCTCGCAGGTAGTGATGAAATTTATGGGGAGTGAATTAATCCAAGTTTGAGCTGCTCCCATGACAGAGAATGGAAAAAACAATAGCCTTATTGCTTCCGGTGTCACATTGTGTTGTCTTTGTGTCGCACAGATTGACAGGAAAATGTTTAGATGTTGTTGAGGATCTTCGATGTATGACCCTGAGAATAGTCTCTTGTTTTGCAACAAATGTAGCATGTTGTTTGTGATTTGGAACGAATCGGCTTGTATCTACGGGACTACAATTGCGGTGGCAAAGTTGTCCGTTATGGGTTGTGCCCAGTCATACAAAGCAGCCTCTGGCACAAGAGGCACCACCACCTGCTCATTCGGGTCATTCACGTTATCCCCATTGTTCCTGTTGTTTACTTCGTCTGCCATGTCTGGTTCAAGTTGTTCAGTCAAGTTCTGTTGTTGTTTGCTTTTCCTGTTTTCACAATTCAATGCCTTGAAAACTTTCTCAAGATCTGATAATGCTTCGAACATTTCACCAGTTCTTGAGGAGTTTCTAGGCATGCACCTGTAACACCCAAGATTACAAACTTTAGAGTTTTAATGTATTTAGTTTGAGTCAAAAAAAATTGATTACACTAAGAATATTTTTTTTTAACTGTAATTAATAACACTGTTAATTCCTCAGCAACGACGCCAAAATTTGATCACGCCCAACTATTCCTTAAAAGGACAAAGCGATTGCTGCAAATATATTCCGTTTATCAAGTCCGGAGTCGAATCCCACAGGGAATTAACCAATCAATCACAACTACCAAACTCACCCAATTTCGCGTAATCAACTTTCCAAGCTATTTAGATAACAGATCGGTTGTTTTCTAACTAACTATTACTTAATGAGAATGCAGTAAATAAGAACTAACTACGAATGGGTTGTAAACAATAATTGAAATAATCTAAGGTTATGATTTCCCCTATTGTCGAAATCATTTCCGCTATGTTTGTTATAAATTTGCCTAAGTCTTTCTCTATCGATCATGAGCACTCAGACTATCGTAACTCTCTCCCGAGTAATTACAATAATATACTATACATATTCTCCCGAATTACGCTAGCTAGCTTTTATTACAACTCACTTAGATCGCATCCAAGGTTTCGTTATCCCTAATCCCACCTTTAAACCCTTCGTATTGATCCCTCATATACGTCAGGAGTGGTGTTGTTCGTGATGACCTAAATGTGCACTCTCTCCCGAGTAATGCACACTAAATAGGAACATCTAATTGATGGCCCTTCAATCAACAACAACAAGCATATAGTTGAACAAATAGAGATAAAACTATGGCAAATCTATATTAACATAACAAGAATTTCATCCTTCAATAGGTTCCATCAAACCCGAGATTAGAAGTTCAGCTACTCATACTAATGCAAAACATAGCAATAATATGATTCGTAATTCACAATGATAAGTAGAAAGAAGAAGATAGAAACTCTAAAGAATTGCTTGATCTTCTCTCTCTTGTTCTTGCCTCCAATTATGTCTAAAACAAGACTCCCTTGACTTCTAGCGAGTTTGGGCTCTTATAGGTTTAGGTTAATTGCCCAAGAAATTACACAAAATCCCTTTCACTTTGTCTCAGTTACCAGCCCGTCCTCGGCCGCGGACTCAACGCGGACGCGACCGCGGACTCTAGCCTCCTCACTATTTTCCTCTGCGATTACTGTGCGCCCAGGTCCGCGGTCGCGGACCTGCCCTTTTGCATTTTTTTCTTGTTTTCCTCGCTCTTTTCATCTGGGCTATCATTTGATTGGCCTTGTATGTTCACAATTGACTCCAAAACGCTCTTTATCTCCCTCCTAGCTCGGAGTGGCTCATGCAAGTCATAAATTTCTCAATTAGAGCATTTTTGTTATCTTTTAGCATTTAAAGATCAATAAAGTACGGTTAAATTAGAGTGTAAATAGAGTCTAAAATACGTAACTATAGGCTATAATCAGGTAACATGAGGATATGGGGTGGCAAGCAAGTCCCATATCCTATATGTCCACTTCTGTTGTTCAAGAATAACAATGTGTCTGTCTGAACCTTGTGTCACTTCGTAACCCCTTTCTTAAATGAAGTATGAGGTACAATCTCGTGTCATATCTCTGTAATCATTATACAACTCCATTGTATATGGCTTGTCGTCTTCTTTCCAGCTACTCACTTCATTTTCATGGTCCTTTAACAAATTCGTTACCTTAAAATAATAAGTAGTCACATTAAAAATAGATTTTTTTAAATAAAAAATTCTAATGAAACGGTATAATAAAACAATCTAAAGGCAATTAACTGAACCTTCACTCTGATAGTCTCAAGCATTTTCACAATGGGTCGTTGTCTGATTTCAAGAATCCATGAGTTAAACGACTCTGTGAAGTTATTATCCACCATTGGTTTCTTGCATTGGGTGTCTAAATATGTCCTACATCACCTAGAGGATGGACACTTCATCAAGTCTTTCACACAATCCTCAGATACTTCACCTACATGCTCCAACATATCCTTAAATTCTTCTTCATATGTGCTCCAGGAAAACCACCAAAATTTTCATCTCATCATTATGTCAGATCTTACACTAATTTGCTTCAATGTACCCTACACAATATCAATGATAAGATCCTGGACATGTTTTCCTAACAACATCCAAGAGTCCCTGCATGTCAAACACTTTTAGATTAATGTAGTTGCTATTATAACAAGAAAATCAAGTGAAAAAAGTGAAAGTACCATCTGCATATCTAATATGAAAGTTAATCCTTCACCTTCTTTTAAGTCTAAAGAACTCTTCAAGTTCTCCATAAACAAATTCCAAGTTATACTATTTTTCTTGTCTATCACAACCCAAGCTAATGGATAAAAATGTGCAGCAGAATCTTGAGCCACAACACCAACAACATGCCTTGACATTTTCCTTTTAAAAAGGTATCATCAAGTTTTATAAAGGTATTGAACCTGCTTTGAAGCCATTCTTGAGGGCCTGAAATCACACATACATCCTTAACAATATCGTCTTACCTCTTTCCAAAGCATCCTTGGATATTTGGATAACCATATCATAACCATGATTGTTGTCCCTCAATTCTTGGGCATATATCTTCAACTTGTTGTACTCATCTAAGTAGCTACCTTCTAGTTTCCCTAACATCACCTTTTTCACTCTTTCTAACTTTGAATGACTCACATTTAGCTTAAATATATCCTCCAATTCACCCTTCATTTCTTTCAGCTCGTACTTGCGATTATTTTGAACCTTTCTCTTAAAATAATGAGCTAATGTAGTAGGAGTAGCTCTCATGTTTATCTTGACCCGTTGATTTTTTCATCCTTAGAAATAAGACATTTAAAGGGAAAACCAATAACACACTTATATATAAGTCTTATCATGTCACTCTTAACTACCTCTAAAGTCTTCTTATTTGCATCAGAATAAAAATCAATAACCTTTTTTGCTTCAGCAAAATTTTTAAATGTCGGACCCTTTACCAAGATTTTGTACCTATCAAGTTGGTATGTTATCTCATGTTTCCTTTGATTCTTAAATATACCCAACACAATATCACTATCATAATCACTTTGCACATGTTCATTATTTGTACTCTCTTTCTCACTATCATAATCAGTACAAACAATTATATTTTCACTATTTGTATCAATATGTTGAGTTATATTAGCAACAACCATATTATCATCAAGGAGGTCAATATAAATAAATTAATAACCCTAAAGTTTTCATTAATGAGGTACTGAAGCTTCTTAATTCCTTCATCTCCATCCAACAAATAATATCTACAATATGGCATATGGAGCAATAAAAATCAGTTGTTATACCTCAACAAACCCTAGTACATCAGTGTATTCTCTACACAAATCAATGTAGGATAAATGGTCTACTTCATACTCTCTAAATAGGTGCACACCTTTTTTAACAATAAGATAAATTAGGTTCTGGTTCCCAATCTCCACCATGATTAAAATATAAATTTACTTTATCAGTCTTTCTTTCGACATATCCACATGTAACAACAAAAAGAATACAAAAAAGTGGACCACATTAGTTAGCTATAAAGTCTAAAAGATATCAAGCAATAAAGAAAACAAAGGACCACGGTAATGTCGACTAACACCCACCCAACAACACATATAGAAATAGAAAAAAACCCTAACTTTTTCATGTCGGAAGACAAATGGTCCCACCCCAAAAAACAATTAAAAATAAATGCATAAAAGAGAAAATAATAATATTGTCTCGCCCCTTTTTCTCTCGAAAGCGGGTTGCGACATGTGACAACTCTTTTAAATGGGTAATAAAAGTGAAGATTCTCCGCCTAATGGTTTTTAAGGTGCGTTAGGGCACTTATTTGTAAATAACCCCGTTTGACTAGTAAACACCACTAAAGATCGGGTAAGGGTTAAAATTACCTCAAAGAGAAGGCGTTAGGCACTCTTCAAGGTCCACAACTACGGTTCCCCGCCGAAATTTTGAACTATGTGGATTAGAGAATTAAGTTAGATGATCAAATAAAGAAAAGGTTATCAAATATGACTTATTGATAAAAGTGTAAAAAAAATCACAAGAAATACAATTGCGTTAATCTATGACTGAGTGTGAACAACAATATAAAAGGATATTAAACCTAAGCTTTTTAGCCTAAAGGATCACCTCGTACAATATAAATAATATTTCGCAACTCCCTTAGGATAGGGGTTGCTCATATTATTCAACGGGCATAGACTATCATCTGCTGCTACCCAATTACTATGTGTAAGTTATTACTTAAAGGTGCTCTAATTCAATTCTAAATTGTATCCTATGCGTGCACTACCCGTCTCATGCCTATGGTCCACGAGTCTTTGGACCTACTATTAGGTGGTTCTAGACTTTACTTAGGCTGCTCAGAATGAAAAAAATAGGCGACATTCAAAACAGATAGGATTGCACATAATAGCAATGAAAGGAGCAAGATGACCTTCACACATAAGCACAAAAGCACGTGATCAGATTTCTGGTATGCGGTAGACATAATTAAGGCGTATTAGAATCATTAAGTCTTATAGGCATGATTTCTATATGATTCCAATATTATACGTGCAATACTGCAGTTTCTGGACAAATGTATAGGTGGATTAATGCGTTACAAGTCCTATAGGCATGATTTCTAATTTGTTTGCGCGATAAGGTAGTGAAAACAATCCCAGAGCTCTGAATTACCAGTACTGATTTTTATAGATATGCGTCTTAGGCTAGTGACAATATCCTATATGCATGATTCTAATAGTTGCATAATAAGGTAGTGAAGTTACTTGAAAACACAGTAGTAGCAGCATTGATAAACATCTTATAGGTAGGATTTCAAACAATTGACAATTAGACATGATTTTATAACACTTTATCCCTATAGGTATGTTATCAAAGTGAGGCGGTACAAAGTAACAGAAAGCAGTTGACCAATCATTAAAACCTAATTGTCATGATACCTAGACTAGCAAAGGCATGGCATTATTGTATCCTATAGGAATATTATCTAAAAGCGTTGAGTAGTAGACATGGAAATAGTGTAGCAATTACTTGAGTCGACATATTTTGACAGGTTAAGTGAAGTGTGTGTGTGATTCCTATAGGCATGGTTCTATTAGTGTGCAACACACTAAACAAAATAACAAATAAGGCATGCTAGACGTAATAACAAATAGAACACATAGATCATATATGCATGTTTTCTATCCTTTATGCTAGTATTAGAATACCCCAGCCCCTTTCATTAATCTCCCCATAATTCGTTGTTACAAATTATTACATACCATATTGAATGATTACAAGCCCAAATACGAATACAGAATAACCCAACAACACATCCGGGCCTTCAAACAGGCTTAGAACTTCATATGGACCGCAGGCCTAAACTCCAAAGGTAGACAGTGCATTCCAGACTTCCAGTACCACAACAAGTCCGACATACCAGGCCTAAACAAATGGCTTACTTACCCAAATGGATGCCAAATTCAACCATACAAGTGACAAACTATTTATAGAATTTAACTAGTTGCCTTAAATGCTTAATTCTTAAAGTTATAGCTAACAACATATCTAGTTAAGGAATACAAGATACATATGAGGCAAGTTGAGGCTTGCAATTCCAGAGAGAAAGTTTAATAGCGGAAGGATTGACCATTATAGGATAACAAACCATTCCAAAGAGAGTTGCAAAGTAAGATGATCCAGAATTAGCCTAAAGAAATTTAGACATTAGAGTTTTGACATGAGGCTCTAGCACAATCAAGGATAGGAACAAATGAAATATCAGTTTTCATATAGAAATTCTAACATGGGAGCCTAGTGCTAATACGAGCATGACAAATAGGCTAGTGAACATAGTTTATAATAGTTGACAAGCAATCGCCTAGTTGAACATGAGAAAACTTAACATGCTAAGCATCAGTAATAATACCAAAGTTTAGGGACATTACCAAGATTAACAAGATACATAGGCATCAACACTTAGACACATTAAACATGGAAAAAGGCTATGTACTGAAATCTTAGGCAATATTTGAGGAACACAGACTTGAACAGATCGGGAACATGCATTATACTTTACAAGTAGCAAGAAGACATGTGATGTTGGTTCAAGAGTTCAAGCAACACTGGCATTTGGAAATTTCATGCATAGATCAACCATAAAGAATTTAAAAAAGTTGTACATGAATGACTCAATAGGAAGTAATGCATTAGTACAAATTCTGGGCATGAACTATTCTATCACAAGAATCTGAAACAAGCAGGGAGATGAACTCCTGACAAGCAACATGATAGTATTCAGCCATACATAAATACATTAGACTAAGCTGGCTTAAGATAGTCAGAGGTCATGGGCATGAATCAAAATTATAGCAGAGCAAGAACATAAGCACAAGAAAATGAAATTGTGGGAGTCAAAGGCACTTACCAGTTACAAATAAATGAACAAACAAATGAGAAGGACAATTTCCAATAGAAATTCAATTAGCAGTAGCAAAGAACAGTGGAATTCCCAAAATCTCAGTGCGTCAGAGTTCCCAATGATTTTAAATATGGTTTCAAATGAACCCCAAGCAGTGCTCGCACTGATAAAGAACACAATCAAATTCGAATGGCCTTGGCTTTCAGCCGGCCAAGGTCTCAAGTTTCAGAGTATAATAAGTGAGAATGAGATAGTAATACAGTGATTTTAAAAGTCTGTCAAGTGAATCAAGGGAGGGGGTTTATATAATGTCGAATCAAACGAGTAAACAAGGAAAGAAATCAAGCAAACATAAACAAGAACGAGTAAAATATCACATGCAATCAGTAGAGTAACCGAAAAGGAAAGAAATCAACTCCAAACCCTAACTAGGGTTTGGTACTCAAAAATTGACCAACAGGTGTAAAGAATCAGGTCTTCGCTCATGTATATGGACAAAAAATTGTCCAAATCTCCAAGATTGAGGCTGATTCCAGCCTGGAATAGAGATGGTACTTGCCAAAATTTAGCAAGTACCTAAGTAACGCCATAAACATGTGAACAATAGCAAAGAAACACAGATATGGTAAGCAAATAATGGTGGAATCTCATTATCAACGGGAATATAGGAAGGAATTAGGAGAGGCGGCTTCTAGGGTTTCTTTAGAGCGAGGGGGGTTGAGAGTGTTTTGGGGTGGCCGTTTGAGGGAAAATGGGTTAGGGTTTCAGGGGTTGGAGTAATTAAAAGTGAAGGAGAGGTTGTGGGCCGTTGATTCTATGAGATCAACGGTCAGATCAACAGTCAGGATTGAACGAGAGGCGGGGGTTGGAGAACGGGTCCCGACCGAGTTAAAAATTAAAGGGGTCATCTGCTTTGGGCTGGGTAAATTGGGCCAGTGATTTGGGGTATTTTGGGCCATTAATGTGATCCGAAAATTGGCATAACTTGGGCTATATTTTAAATACAAGGAATTAAGGAGAAATGATTTAATAAAATAGCTAAATAAAAATATAAAAATGTTATTTACGAAACTCAATAATTAAAAAAATAATTTAAGATTATAAAAAATGTAAAAAATATTTTGACTTTAAATAAATGACAAATGTAATTATTTGTAAAGTATTGGCTATTATTGCAAAATTGTGTAACTAACATACAAAATAAAAATTTAATTATATAAAATGAAATAAAATATTATAAGTCATATATACATGTATAAATAATAAATTTGGATGATTAAGTCACCACAAACTAATTTTAAGGAGTAATTAATAAATATTTGAACTATTTGAGTGTAAGAAAATCAATTTTAAATCCTTTTAAAAATTATGAAAAATTATAGAAAATACTTATATGACCTTTATAAGTACCAAAATGATATTTTGAAATTATACTGAATACATTGTAAAAAAAGGCAAAATTGGGTATCAACACCTGCCCCTCTTTACCCGGAAAGGATGCAAGAGTTGTCGGTAAAGAAAGTGATGACCAATTTTGTCCGAAATGAGTGGAGATGATGCATTTTAAAAAATGGGGGCTGAACCCTGGTTCTTGAGTTTCCTACATATCCCTGGTGTTACGGGAACTAGGTTGTGTGTAATTATGGATCCAACGGCGAACGAAACTGTCACAACCCGATTTACCCGCCGAAAAGGCATCATGACGGCGCCTAGTCTCTACGACTAGGTAAGCCTAATTGCGGAAAAACACATACTAAATAGAAGCAATAAAATAAAGGTGAAGTAAGTGAGTCTATAATGAAACATCGCCACTTGGCGCGTACAAAATACAACTTTTCCCAAAACCCGGAATATCACTTTAGTCACAAGCTCTGTCTCAAAATAGCTCTATACAACGAGAGAGAATTTACGTGAAAAAAAGAAATCTATCTAAATCTGGAGTGGAAGGTGACTCAAAGGACTCTGCGGACGCGGCAGAATTACCTTCGGTCTCCTAAAAGCTGCTGCTCGGACCCCTAGCCACGATACTGAGCGCTGGTACCTGGATCTGCACACGAAAAATATGTGTAGGAAAGGGCATGAGTACACCACAAATTGGTACCCAGTAAGTGCCAAGCCTAACCCTAGTCAAGTAGTGACGAGGTCAGGTTAAGGCTCTACTGGATTTTTATAGTAAAAACAGCTTAAAATTTTGAACAGAGAGATATAATAAGCTGAGGTAAATCAGTAGAAAAAATGAGCATAAAGGAAATAATAACAGAGAGCCCTCAGCTTAGCACAACATATATCACAGTAATAAGTATGCAATGCAGTATATAGGGAAAGCCCCTGGAATCTCGTCCGTAGTCCCAATTTAAATATGCAATGTAGTACAGGGGGAAAGCTCCCGGAATCTCGTCCGTAGTTCCAATTTAAAGATGCTATGCAGTACAGGGGGAAAGCTCCCGGAATCTCGTCCGTAGTCCCAATTTAAATATGCAATGTAGTACAGGGGGAAAGCTCCCGGAATCTCGTCCGTAGTCCCAATTTAAATATGCTATGCAGTACAGGGAAAAGCTCCCAGAATCTCATCTGTAGTCCCAATTTAAATATGCAATGCAGTACAAATACATGATACAATTTTTATTTAAAATAGTTCAGGAAAATCACAGGAAAATTATGGATAAAACTACCTAAGCATGGTACATGTGGTAATAACTAGGAAAAAAATTCAAGTAAAACAGGTAGGCATGTTATTTCCTAATCTAAACTACATAGTCGATACAGGAATCAGTGAAATAAGAGTGAAATGATTTAAGTCAGGGAGGAAAAATGGAGTCTTTGCAACAATGGCCCGTGTACGTACTCGTCACCTCACTCACACGGAGCCCATTATCAACATAAACAATATTAAAACAGCCTGGGGGAAGTCCCCAACACAGAGTTAGGCAAGCCACTTAACTCGACTGCGCTACTCAACTCGAAACCACGCTCTTGCCACTAGTATCCGACTCCGAATGGCCCAAATCTATTCAATGCGATTGCATAATGTAAATATCACTTTAAGGAATCAAAATAGCTAATAAGTTCGAGGCTAATACGCGAATTTAGGAAAATCGTCCAAAAAGTCCCTCGGGCCCACGTCTCGAAATCAAGTGAAAGTTACAAATTTAGAACACCCATTCACTCACGAACTCACTCAAACAAGAATCATCGAAAATTGACGACAAAATCCTATTAAATTCTCGGATTTTCTAATTAGGGAAACTTTTCCCCATTTGCATGATTTTTCACCTAAATCCCTTAATTGCATATAAGAAATGGCCATAGAATAATGATATATAAAGGGATTAGGGTTAGGAATCGTTACCTATGAAGCTTATCCTCAAAACTCACTCCAAATCGTCCACACCCGAGCTCCAACTGATTTTTTGAAGTTATGAAATTCAAGCCCTCGAATCTGATATAACTGCCCAGCGATTTTTGCACTTGTGACCCTTGGACCGCACCTGCGGAAATTCCATCGTAGGTGCAAAAACCCACTAAAAGGCCTGGGGCCGCACCTGCAGTCAATTGGCCGCATCTGCGGCTCTGCATCTGCGGAAAACCAACCGCACCCGCAAAGACTGGGTGACTTGGCCAAGTCCGCACCTGCGAGCCCCTCGCCAGCACCTGCGTGTCCGCACTTGCGGAAGTCCATCGTAGGTGCGAGACACCAGAACCAGCAATGGTTCAGTTGTTCTTCCAAGTTCTAAATTCACCCGTCGAGCATCTGAAACATTCCCGAGGCTCCCGAGGCTCCCGAGGCCCCCGAGGCCTCAACCAAACTTACCAACCAGTCCTAATACCTTATCCAAACTTATTCGAGCCTCAAACACATCACATAACACCAAAATCACCAATTATACATGGATTCAAGCTAAAGACTTATGAAATTTCCAAACTCTACTACCGATGCTGAAACACCTCAAAACTAGTCTGAATGGCCTCAAATTTTACACACAGGTCACAAATGATACAACGGACCTACAACCACTCTCGGAATTCCATTCCGAGCCCGATATCAAAATTCCACCTATCGGCCGAAATTGCCGAAATTCTAACTTTGGCAAATTCAAGCCTAAATCTACTACAGACCTTGAAAGTACATTCCGAACATGCTCCTAACTCCGAAATCACCCAACGGAGCTAACAGAGTCGATGGAATCCCATTCCGGACCCATCTTCCCACAGTTCCAACTACGGTCCATTTTCTAAATCTTAAACTCACAAAGAAGGACTATGTGTCCAAAAACTCTTCGAATTTTCACCACTCAATGCTCCAACAAGTCCCAAAAACAGAAATAGACATGGGGAAAGCAGTTATTAGGGATCGGGGCGCTAACTCTCAAAACGACCTACCGGGTCGTTACATTCTCCCCCTCTTAACAAAATCGTTCGTCCTTGAACGAGTGTAGAGACATACCTGAAGCTGTGAAAAGATGAGGGTACTAACCGCGCATATACTGCTCGGTATCCCAAGTCGCCTCCTCAACTAGCTGACCCCTCTACTGGACCTTTACTGACGCAATATCCTTTGACCTGAGCTTTCTGACCTATCTATCTAATATAGCTACTGGCTCCTCAACATATGATAAATCCTTGTCCAACTGGACTGAATTGAAATCCAAAACATGAGTCGGGTCACCGTGATACTTCCGAAGCATGGAGACGTGGAATACCGGATGAACTCCTGCTAGGTTGGGAGGTAGGGCTAGCTCATAAGCAACCTCCCCAACACGTCACAACACCTCAAAAAGTCCAATAAATCTCGGACTCAGCTTACCCTTCTTCCCAAAATTCAGGACACCCTTCATAGGCGATACCCGATCACCAGCCATAAATGCCAAATCACGAACCTTCCAGTCCGCATAACTCTTCTGTATGGACTGAGCTGTGCGAAGTCTCTCCTGAATCACCTTCACCTTGTCCAAGGCATTCTAGAACAAATCTGTACCCAACAATCGGTCCTCGCGCGACTCAAACCATCCCACTGGGGACCGGCACCGTCTACCATACAAATCCTCATACGGCGCCATCTGAATGTTGGACTGGTAGTTGTTATTATAAGCAAACTCTGCAAGTGGCAAGTATCGATCCCATGAACCCCGAAATCCATCACATAGGCATGGGGCAAATCCTCAAGAATCAGAATTGTGCGCTCGGACTGCGCGTCCGTCTGAGGGTGAAAAGATGTACTCAACTCTACCCTGGTGCCTAGCTCCTGCTGAACGGTTCTCCAGAACTGTGAAGTGAACTGTGCACCTATGTCTGAAATGATAGATACTGGAATACTGTGGAGGCGAACAATCTCCCTGATATAAATCTCCGCCAACCTCTCGGAGCAGTATGTAGTCAACAAAGGAATGAAATGGGCTGACTTAGTCAGCCGATCCATAATCACCCAAATAGAATCAAACTTCTGCAAAGTCCGAGGAAGTCCAACCATAAAGTCCATGGTGATCCGCTCCCACTTCCACTCTGGAAGCTCAATCCACTGAAGTAACCCTCCCGGTCTCTGATGCTCATACTTGACTTGCTGATAGTTGAGACACTTGGTCTCAAACTCCACTATATCCTTTTTCATCCTTCTCCACCAATAGTGCTATCTCAGATCTTGGTACATCTTCGCGGTACCTGGATGAATGGAATACCGTGAGTTATGGGCCTCCTCAAGAATCAACTCCCGAAGCCCATCCACATTGGGCACACAGATCTGACCCTGCATCCTCATCATATCGTCATCTCTTATATTCACATCCCTGGTGTCACCTCACCGAACCCTATCCTAAAGAACTAGAAGGTAGAGATCATCACACTGGCGCTCTCAAATGCGATCATAAAGAGAAGACCGAGTCACCACAGAAGCTAAAAACCAGCAAGCCTCCGAAAGATTCAACCTCATAAATTGACTGGCTAAGGACTGAATATCTAAGGCTAATGGCCTCTCAATTGTTAGAAGATATGCCAAACTCCCCAAACTCTCCGCCCGGCGACTCAAGGCATCAGCCACCACATTGGCCTTCCCCGGGTGGTATAATATAGTGATGTCATAGTCCTTTAGCAACTCCAACCATCCCGGCTGGTGCAAATTGAGGTCCTTCTTCTTGAATATGTGCTGCAAACTCCGGTGATCGGTGAAAATCTCACAGGGAACACCGTGTAATAAATGACGCCATATCTTCAGGGCGTGAACAATCACTGCCAACTCGAGGTCATGAACTAGATAGTTCTTCTCATGCACCTTCAAATATCGGGATGCGTAGGCAATCACCCTATCATCCTGCATCAACACCGCTCCGAGGCCAATCCTTGAAGCATCACAATAGATGGTATATGACCCTAAACCCATAGGCAATACCAACACTGGAGCTGAAGTCATGGATGTATTGAGATTCTGAAAGCTCTCCTCACACTCCTCATTCCACCTGAACGGAGCACCCTTTTGAGTCAACCTGGTCATCGGTGCTACAATGGATGAAAAACCCTCCAATAAATGGTGATAGGAAATTGCAGATCTCCATAGCTGATGACGGTCTAGGCTAACTCTGCTCCGCCTCCACCTTCTTCGGATTCACCTTGATCCCATCCCAAGACACTATGTGACCCATGAATGCCACTGAGTCAAGCCAGAACTCACATTTAGAGAATTTTGCATACAATCTCTTCTCCCTCAAGGTCTGAAGCACAGTCCTCAAATATTGCTCAGGATCTTCCCATGATCGGGAATACACCAAGATATCGTCAATAAACACAATGACGAAGGAATCAAGATAAGACCGAAACACACTATGCATCAAATGCATAAAAGCTGTTGGGGCATTGGTCAGCCCAAATGACATAACAAGAAACTCATAGTGGTCATATCTGGTCCTGAAGGCAGTCTTCGGGATATCCGACTCCCGAATCTTCAACTGATAATAGCCAGAACACAGGTTAATCTTGGAGAATACCCTTGAACCTTGTAGCTGGTCGAATAAATCATCAATGCGAGGCAAAGGATACCTGTTCTTCATAGTGACCTTGTTCAGCTGTCGATAATCAATACACATACACATAGAACCATCCCTTTTCTTCACAAATAATACTGGAGCACCCCAAGGTGATACACTGGGTTTGATGAAACCCTTATCAAACAATTCATGTAACTTCTCCTTCAACTCCTTCAAATTCAATTCAGGAGGATCCATACGGTAAGGAGGGATATAAATGGGTTGAGTGCCCGACAACAAATCAATGCCGAAGTCAATATCTCTGTCCGGCGACATACCCGGAAGATCAGCTGGGAATACATCAGGAAAGTCCCTCACTACTGGAACTGACTCAATTGAAGGGGTATCAACACTGGCATCTCTCACATAGGCCAAGTACGCATCACACCCCTTCTAACCATCCGCTGAGCCTTAAGAAATGAAATGAACCTGCGGGGACTATACTCTAAGGTACCTCTCCACTCAAATCTCGGCAAACCTGGCATAGCCAGCGTCATGGTCTTAGCGTGACAATCAAGAATAGCATAATGGGGTGACAACCAGTCCATGCCCAAGATAACATCAAAATCTACCATGCTGAGTATTGATAAATCATCCCTAGAATCAAAACCACTAAGAGAAATCGAACACGACCGATATACGCGATCCACAACTAGAGAGTCTCCCACAAGAGTAGATACATAGACAGGGGAACTCAAAGAATCCCGAGATATCCGCAGCAAAATAAGAGGACACATATGAATACGTAGAGCCTGGATCAAATAATACTGATGCATCCCTATGGCAGATAAGGACAATACCTGTGATGACCGAGTCTGAAGCAACAACCTCGGAACAGGCTGAAAGAGCATAGTATTTGGCCTGGCCTCCCCCTATAGGGCGACCTCTACCTCCCGACCCCCACCTCGAGCTGGCTGATGAGGTGGAGCGACAGCTGGGGCTGCAAGAATAGCTGGAGGACCCGGCGGAGCATGTGGAGGCTGATAAGACTGTGTAGGCGCACCCCTCCTGGCCCTGGGGCAATCTCTAATCAAGTGATGAGTGTCACCACACTCAAAACAACCCGTCGGAGGATGCTGCGGCTGAGACTGAATAGGAGATGGCCTGCTGGGCTAGCCTGAAATAGCACCTCGAACTGGAGGTATGCTGGATAATGGCGGTGCATAATAGAACTCTTAAGGTCTAAGAGGAGCTGTAATACTACTAGTTGTTGGAAGGGCTGAATGAACGGGGCGACCCATAAAGCCCCTACCGTGACGTGCTGCTGGTGCACGAGCTCCTGAAAAATGGACAGTCTCTCGAGACCTCTTGGTCCCCCTCTCCTCTCTGTCCCGGGCGAACATGCCCTCTACTCTCCCGGCAATACTCACTGACTGCTGGTAAGTGATATCCATCTCCAACTCTCTGGCCATACTGGTCTGAATACTAGGATGGAGTCCCTCAATGAAGCGGCAAACCCGCTCTCTGACTGTAGCAACCAAGGCTGGTGCATGCTGAGCTAACTCACTGAAACAGACAGCATACTCCGACACAGTCATAGTACCCTGGCGCAACTGTTCAAACTCCACGCGCCAAGCATCACTGAAGCTCTTAGGGACATACTCTCGCAAAAACATCTCTGAAAATTGAGTCTAAGTGAGTGAGGCTGCCTCGTCCAGACTACTCAGCTCATAGGCCCGCCACCACTGATATGCCGCTCCCCTCAGCTGGAAAGCGGTGAAAGAAACCCCACTGGTCTCCACAATGCCCATAGTGTGGAGAATATGATGACACTCCTCAAGAAATCCCAGAGCGTCATCTGAAGTTAGTCCGCTGAAAGTAGGTGGGTGGTACTTCTTGTACCTCTCGAGTCTGATCTGCTCGGCCTCAGAAGCCGCTGCCCTAGCATCATGCTGAACTGGAGCCGCTGAGGGCATAGGAATATACTCTGGGGCCTGATCAACCTGGCCCCTTTGATCAGAAGTGCGGGCTGCGGGAGTTTGTGCCCCTCCCCCTGTTTAACCAAAGAATTAGATCCTTTGACCAAAGCTATTTTTAGGATAAACACGGGTTTCTGATAACCAAGTCAAGACTGATTATTGTAAGTAATTAAAATAAAGAAAAATCAATGAGATGCACGAAAAGTAAAGTATATGGCAATAGTAGTTCGGATGATTTTTTACAGGTTATGTTTTAATCCCTTATATAGGGAATTTTCTAATATAACGTTTGCCCTTTTCAGTGATTGAGCATTAGAGAATAATTATGAAATTAATGTAACGTTACAAAGAGTAACCGTAACTGTTGTGTGAATGTTTTGTAACATGTGGATCACTACTTGAAGATCTCTGAATCTTCCCTTTCCGCCTAGATACATTTTGACCGTGTCTCTTCATCTACTCAATTAGGTTGAGACTTCCATAGCTAATTAACCTGTGGGGTATGATTTACCCTGCCTCTTTGCCTCATACCTCTTCATAGAGTCCCGTCCAGTTGTCGTGTCTTTATTGCTCCACGTAGACTGCTGAGGCATCAAGATTTATTACACGTGTGAAGCTTTTTTTTACCAATACAAATAGTCCCCCCACTTACCATATATTTATCGATTAATATTTGGTAAGTGGGTACTTATTTATGGTGGGAATATTTTGCCGCCGCTTCACTCGAATCATTGCATCTTTTTCTGTACGTAAGCGTCGCTTGTCACTTCCATTTAATGCTTATGCCATATGGCATTTCCGGGTTGGTTCTGCAATTGTTCAGCGCCTTTTAGGGCTTTTTTGCAGCTGCATCATTCACGAAGTGAAATCTTCAATTATGGCTTTCACATCATTTTTTTCCATTTTTGACGGTTGTCTTCGAGTATAAATACCCCTTTTCTTTTATTTCACGAAAAACTTCTAACTTTCAAACTTTATTTGTAAAGAACTTTTTCCTTGTCTTTGTAGATATGTATTCTTCAAACCAATCTAAGAGAGTCATAAACATAGATGATTTGACTCCCTCTTCTGCTCCAACATGGAGTAGGAGAGGCGGCAGGTTAAGGAGTTTAGGTTCTACTCCTTCAAGGGGTTCTTCCTCTTCTCAAATTAATTCTCCTCCTTATTCTAGGTCATTAACTTCTCTGAGGGCTAGGGCTTCTAGATCTTCGTCCAAAGGTAGAGAATGTCACGAACCTTTGCGCGAACCGAGGGTCGATGAAATAGTACCTGCAGAGTTCACCTTTGCTAGGGATAGTCAGGACCTTAGAGATCAGGTTTCTTCATTGTCGTCTCTTGATAGTGTTGACAAGTACCCTACCCAACTCACTGAAGGTTTAATTCCTCTTATACACAGGGACTGTTATTGGAGTTCCGATTTTCCTGTAATCGTTCCAAAAAGTAATCAAAGAATAACGTCTTACAAGACGGGGCATTCTTTTGTTTATACCTATATCTTTACATTAGGGTTCAAGCCTCCCATCGACCCAGTAATCATCGAGTTCTGTCAGTTTTTCAAAATTTACTTGGGACAAGTCGATCCTCTTGTATGGTGAGTCGTTGCATGTCTTAGATACTTGGCTACCTTAGCTTCGATCCCTTTTACCTTTCATCATCTTATTCACCTTTATTCCCCAATGTTGTTCCGTCAGGGAATTTTTACCTTAGTTGCTAGGAGTAAAAGGGTGTTAGTGACTTCTGAAGATGATAAGGATTGAGGTTGGTTTCTTCGGTATGTTACTGTTCCTACTGCTGGTTTAGTAGGTGAAGAGAATCTTTCCTTCCCTGAGAAGTGGAATCTTGCACGTGAGTACATTTTTTCTGACATTCCTTGCTTTTTGCTTTAGATATTTTATCAATATCGTAGTTGTTTCTTCTTTTTGCAGCAATCATGGGAACCGTCGAGAATGTCTCCGGTTTCAGAGATTGGGTAGAAAAGCNCCCTTTTGACAAGGTTTCCTACTAGTGGAGTTTATGCATCCGCGTTTGTTCCCAAGTTATCCCTGGCTCAGGCTCAGGAGATCATTTCAGGCTCTTCTTCTTCAAAGAGGAAAGCATGTGGGTCAAGGACCTCGGGAGAAGAAGAGGAAGAAGAGGGAACTTTGATCCATAGGTCACGCAGAAGGAAGGTGGTCTCAGACGACGAGTCTACACCTGTCATCGTGCCTTCCGTGCCTGAAGTTGGACTTTCTGCCTCCGAGGATGCTACTCCCTCTCCTATGCGTGAATCTGTTGGCCAATTGTTCCGTGAAGGCTTTGGTTCTGTTGCTGATGAAGCTCCCTTGGCTGGTTTCTCTCCTTCTCTTAGAGAACTCCCTTCAACTGTTCCAGTTATTTCTCCTGCTCTCGTGGCTATTCCTGCTCCTGTCGTTGCTCCCTCTCCCGTGGCTTTTTCGGCCCCTCAGACTTCCTCGCCCGTGGCTCCTGCATCTCTACCTGCTTCCATGCCTTCTATTACAGAAGTAGGGTGTTCCAGCGGAGATATGAGATAGGTGATGATAGAAGTTCCAGCAGAGGGTAGTCTCTTTAAAAAGTCTGGCCAGCCTAATGTGCGGTTGAAACCGTTGATAGGCCCAACAGAGAGAGATAAGTTGGACAGCCACAATTCCCTTACATGGGCTAATTAAATTGTGCATACTTCTTTAAAGGTAAAATGCATTTTCTTGTGTTAATTCTTGTACATGTATTTACCATATCTAATTGGCTTTCTTTTGCAGATCAATCTTATTGGCACGGAGCTTATAAAAAGGATTTCTCACATGGATCAGGAAGTAGATGAGTGGCATGCTGAAGCAGGTAATTGGAAAGAACAGTATGAAAGATTAAGGCTTGACATGGAAGCCGTAGAAGAAGAAAAATGTACCTTGGAGCAGCAAGTGAGGGTCATGACGGCAGAGTTGGCTGTGGAGAAGGCATCCTCTGATCAGGCAGACAAGGATAAGAGCGTCCTAGAGTCCTCATTCACGGAGCAGCTGTCTCGTGCCTTGGAAGAGGTCAGGAGTTTGAAGGCCTTACTAGACCAAAAGGAGGAGTATTCGGGCAAACTAGTGCAATCTCTTACTCAGACCCAGGAGGATCTCCGCAACTCTTTGGAGAAAGTTCAATTCCTGGAAAGGTCTTTCGCTCCTTTATGGGCCTCTAATGATGTTGCTGTGATTGAGAGGGATGAACTAAGAGCTGAAGTTATGCTATGGGAGAAGTATTACGAAGCTCTTGAAGACAGGGAAGTTGTCGTTGTTAGTTGGGCGTATATGAACTCTCGCCTCGACACATTGACTGAAATGAGCCGAGAGGGTTTCAACCTTAATGCTGAAATTGCAAAAATCANCGCAATCCCATCGGGGGTAAATTTGAATCTCTTTGAAGTCCCCAAAAGACAACTTAGGGGCACCTCAATGTATAAAAAATTCTATACGGCTAAGTATAAGTTAATGCTTAGTTTTTACTTAGCCGTTTTAATATATTAATGCAAGTATGACTTTTGTTTTCCGTTGAGTTTCTGTTTCACTCTTTAAGTCTTTTGCATGCTTTATTTTTCGAGGTTTTAGTTTTACCTCTGAGTTTTGCATATAGAATGCTTTAGATTACTCGTACCTTTTCGTAATAGGCACAGTGTCATATTAAATGAGTGCCTTTTTGTAGTAGGCATAATTTATGAAAGAGGGCCCTTTTTTTATCGACACTTAATGAAGAAGACGTCTCAACTTCATAAAGGTGTAATAATGCAATAGAGTGATAGGAATTTTTCACATGTTTAAGAATGTTTCTGAGGAAAGTTTTTTGTTTGAACTTTCACAATATTTTACATGTCTTTGATTATCGTCTAAAACTCATGTTGCAACTGTTTTCTTTTAACAAATTTGATATACACTTGTATTTCGTAATTGTTTTTCGTATGTAACCGTTTTTTCGAGTTAATACAAGAGAGCAACTATTTTTCGTTCGGTAACAGTTTCTATTCAAGTTGGGGTTTTTCGTTCGGTAACTGTTTTTCGCATGAGGGAAATGCTCTTTCATTCGTAACTGTTTTATTTGATAACAATTTTTTATATGAATACAAATATTTCGTAAATGTTTTTTAGTTACAACAGTCTTTCTTTTGAATAAGTACAAAGATGCGCATTTCTTCTTCGTAGCTAACATTTTGCCTTTTAATCTGAACATGTTCGAAGGTTTTTTTGATTAGGCTTTGTGTTTGAGTCTTTGGCTCTTTCGATATTGCTCGTATCACTTGACTTGTTGGATAGATGGGTCTTCAGGCTTCGATCTTTGACTTTTTGATAGTCTTTTTTGCTTCGTCTTTGCCGTCCCCCAAGTGTTTGAGCTTTGAATAATGAAATCTCGAGCACTTGACTATTCCTTCCTTGTGGTCCTTTTCTTGAAAAGTAAAAACATACGGGACTCGAAGATATATAGTTTTTAGATGATGACTGCTTAACCCTTTAAAACGTCCATCAGAAAGTGTAACCCTAGACCGGGAGTTGAGTTACTTCCTCACGTCTTTGCAGGTCTAATATCATCATTTGGTGACGGGTTAGCTTTATGCCTATCATCTAAAAAGGTTAGTAAAATTTTAAATGTTCAAAATAAAATCGAATGTGTGATACCTGACCAGGGGTACTTCTTCAAGTGGATTACATTCCAACTTGTTGGTAGGATTCTGTCGTCCATAGCTTCCAGCTCGTAGGCGCCCTTCCTAGCTATGCCTCGGACTTTGTAGGGTCCTTCCCAGTTTGGACTTAGCTTTCCTGCGCCTACTTCTTTCGTTGATTGAAAGACTTTTTTGAGGACGAAGTCCCCAATCTTGAAGTATCTGAGATGAGCTTTATAGTATTAATAATGCTCTATGATTTGTTTTTGAGCTGCCATCCGTATTTTTTACACCCCATGTTTTCGTACATGAAATAAATTAATGGAAGCTCGGAAATGAGATGTTACATCCCGCATTTTCGAATGTTAAAGTTTCGTCGTAGGTTAATCAACGCAAGTTCGGGAATGAAATTATTTTGTGATTATAAGAATTATGCTATTTTAAACAAGTGATGAGTAAATTGGTGAAGCTGAGAGGGTAAGAAAATCGAAGAAAATGAATTTCGTCGAAGTTTGACATTTTGGGATAAAATATAGCTCGAGCTAAAATACTTGATATTTATGGACTAGTACCATACAAGGTACCACATGGCCATGATAGTGAGGTGTATAAGGTATGCTAAAAATGAGCAATATTTTAAGTAATTTAGGATAATTCTAGGGATAATTGGTTAATTATTTGTTAGTGAGAGATTAACAAGTTAATTAAAAAAAAATTGTGGATAAGCTTAATCAAGACTTTGGATAAGAATCAACTCACTTTTCAATAAAAACATGTATGCATGTCTTAAGAAAAGTACTACTGTATTTGTAAACTACGTGTGTTCCATTTAAAGTGACACATTAATCTTATTCATTCCATTTCTTTACAATCTATTCAATATCACTTGGCCCCTAAATTAACGCCTCCTTCTTCTTTACTTCTTTCATTATACTACAAATCCATGGCAGCCTATATGGGTTTCAACGCCATAATAGCAAGTTACATATTTTGTAACACAATTTGGAATTATATAATAGCAGCGTAACACGCAATTTTAAGAGAACACGGTATAATCTTTCTCAAGAATATCATACGGATTTTTTCCTACTTCGATCTGTTGTTACGTGATTTGTCGCAATTGATGTGTGTTAGAGGGATTGTCAAGAGAATCGGCTCAGGTATGTTAAGGTTATCCCTTCTTTCTTTTGGCATGATCCATGCAATACGAACGAAACGTGCAAATGCGCAAATTCCATAAATGACTCTATTCATAGAAGTATTAGAAATATCTATGTTCTTGAATTTCGATGTGTCATAATATTTTATCCTTTGTTCATGGGTCTCAGAAAGATATGAAAGTTGAAAAGAGTTTACTTTATGATATTACTCAAAGGCAAAATGGTCTTACGAAGCCCCGAAAGATTTTATTAACGTACTTTTCATGCATTGCATTCATGTGCATTGACCCATGACCAGATGGTTTTATATACGTGTATATATGTAAAAATATGTATATGAGATACAGGAAAAGGTTACAGCGTTATATACGCACCACCACCTGATTAGCTAGTATATGATGATGATGTTGTCCACAATGGCTGAAATATGATTCAAATGGCGTTATATACGCGTATGTATGTAAATATATGTATATGAGATACGAGAAAAGGTTACGGTGTTATATACGCACCACCACCTGATCAGCTGGTATATGATGATGATGTTGCCCACAGTGGCTGAAATATGATTCAAACGGCGTTATATACGCGTATATATGTATGTATATATATGTCTATGGGATATGCGAAAGGTTATGGCGTTATATATGCATCACCACCTGATCAGCTAGTATACGATGATGATTTTTCCCACAGTGGCCTTTATGATGTGATGGGATGCCCTCAGAGGCTGATGATGTTATGAAACATGTACCTATGCACGACATGACATTCATACGCATATGCATGACGCTAAAAGTAATTTATGATTTACAAAGTTATCCAAACTTACAGGTTGAGTCATGTACTCTATATGTCATCCATGTCTCTTATGTATTTATTTATGTGCCTTAAATACTCGGTACATTATTCGTACTGATGTCCCTTTTGCCTGGGGATGCTGCGTTTCATGCCCGGAGGTCCCGCTAGACAGGTCGAGAACCCTCCAAATAGGCTATCAGCTCAGCAGAAGATGTTGGTGCACTCCATTTTCTTCGAAGTTTCTTGTTTAGTTAGTATGATTTAGACGTGTATTGTTTAGTATGGCGAGACTCTGTCCCGACCTTTACGATATTTATGTACTCTTATAGGCTTGTAGACATAAGTCGTGTGTGTGAAAGATTGTACGGCCTTGTCGGCGTATGTTTTGAGTTCATAAATGATTATGTTGGCCTATTAGGCTCGTATGTCACGTGTATATGATGATGTAATAAGAAATATACGTTGTGTTGGTGCTCGGTTGAGTAAGGTACGGGTGCCCGTCGCGGCCCATCGGTTTGGGTCGTGACAAAAGTGGTATCAGAGCAGTTCTATCTTAGGGAGTCTATAAGCTGTGTCTAGTAGAGTCTTGTTTATGGGTGTGTCGTGCACCAAACTTATAAGGAGGAGGCTACAGGGCATTTAGGACTGTCACTCTTTCTTCTTACTCTAGATCGTGTGGTAAAGCTCACTTATAAGCATTCAAATTCTGAAATTCTATCTTATTCGTAATAAGACGGTACCTACATCCGAAAAGACGGTTGGAAAGAGAGATAGCTGTGGAAGAGCTGAGTCAGAGGAATTTGAATTTTTGTATGATGCCTACGATAAGTAAATGTGAGGTTTTTAGCAGATCATGGGTGTACTGAAAGGTGTAAGCTTCCTGATAAGAAGCCTTAAGGCAAGAACGCCTATCCATCTTTATGGTGAAGGACAATGAGAGATTAAGAAGGTAAGTACAAGTTTCAGTAAGCAAAAGGAGCAAGGTGAAAAAGGGTACGAGGTACCCAGTTAATGAAGGTTAACAACGTTTATAACTGAGGCAGAGAAATATAAACTTTCTAGAGTTATATTCAATAGTAACAGAGGTATATATAATTGGTCACACCCATTCCAAATATGCCCTACGGGGGTTAACAGAAGTAGTATAGGAAGATATGATGGATGAATTATTTGCGTCAGTTGACATTTCCGAAGGATATTGCAAATGTTCTAATAGATCTCTTTATGAGACACCCAGAAGGTACATTTTAAAATAGTGCAGCCAAATATAAGTACTACAAAGACATGCACTATAAGCCTTGAGGGGATATATACTACCTTAGTGTGGCTTGCGTCCATAGTAAAACAAGAACGTTAAGCAACTTGAAGAGCCACTGGATGGAGCAAAGGGAAGCTGAAAGCAAAAGAATGTCTTGTTCGAGTTTTCAGAATAAAGTGGTAAGCATAAATGTTAGCAGGAAATAAGAAAAGAGTTAATGATGCATTATGAGTATGATATGATACATGGATGACAATGGTATATCAAAAATATGATAGTATTACAGAGTCTACGGTCAATTGAAGGAAAAGACGAGAGGTGACATGCCTTGAAATAACAAAAGAGTATAGGCTATAAAGTCATATCCTCATTTCAAGAAATAGGTCTGCGACTCTAACGTGATTAACAGAAGGAAAAGTTAGACCCCAGAGTAATAGAAACCAGTATGGATTGGTGAACAAGATAAATTAAACATGAATTAGGGACTGAGTGATTGATAATAGTCAGCATCAAGAGAATTTCAAATTTTGGTTCCGGTGATAATAGGATGGACAACAAAAGAATATTCATGAGAAATTCAGAGAATGGTCATTCAGGGAGACGCTTCCTTAAAGCAAGTAACATAAACAAAGTTAAGCTTAAGGGGATGTATGTGCCAGTTACACTAAGTGTCACCATCGCTAGTGAGGAATTTTGTTATCCTTGGTATAGAAGGATTATCGTAAGGCGAGTAAGGGTCGTTGATGATGTGAAAGGATGCCAACAATGAAGAGGTAAAACATCTGTAAATAGGTCATCGTAGCTACAAATCTTAGTACTCCCCCAAAAAAAGAGGAATATGGAATGATGTGGTAGTAAGTCAAATTAAGTGGATCTAGTAACTATGGAACGATAAAGGAAGGATGCGATAAGAATGAGAAAGGGATGATATTGCACTTATTCAAATGTTACAGATATGCTATGATTCCAGAACATTATGTAAGCACGACGTCAGAAAAAGGAAGTAAGGGTTTCGGCCCGAGATGTTATTGATAAATAAAGAGTCAGCAAGATGTAAGTTAAGACAAAGGAAATAACCCAAGAAATATTACGTGGAGTATTGATATGAGAACAGACCAACGAGCAGTTAGTAGTTGATTCAGGAAGAGTCTTGTTATGGCTAGACAAGAGGATAAAGACAAATCAGTAGATCAATACAAGATAAACACAGGGAACCCCAACATGGGGAATTCAGCTCTGCAGTTATGACATTGTAATACTTGAGATATATTCGTATAAGAGTTGGCGAAGTTAAAAAGGTACCGTATGAGTATTACAGAAATAAAAGAGAATGCCACTAGAAGACAATAAAAATAACAGTTCAGAAGCAACCCTACAAGCACAAGGATACAGAGGTAAGCAACTACGGATGAGTACAGGAAAAGGAGGATATCAGAAGGTCCGTCACGTAAACAATGTAATAGGCTCAGAACTTTACAAGAGTCAGAGGGTATTCCCTAAGTACTATGACAAAAGCCTAGCTGAGGAAATATGGAAGAAGGCTTCAACCTCAGCACAACGACACAAAGAGGAAATTTTCGTGTGACAACAGTCTCAAAACAACATTGTATGCACTCCCTAAGAAAGTGGCACATGCAGTGGCTAATGAACAGGGATAAAAATCAGAAGTGATATTCACAATTATATGAGTTGTATGGAATTCCAATATGTGTGGACACTAAGATAAGCCATGTACTTATGCAACAAGTGGGAACGACTAGGAAAAGTAATAGCATTAGTTGGAAAAAAAATGCTAAGATGGAACAAAAGAAATCATCCGACCAATGATCCAGAGTTAGTTATGTTATGAACGCACTTAAGGGTTTGGAGTTTTATACCTACAACATATACAACCGTAGAAGATTCTGGTATACGTTCAAAGAAAGAATTGAGCCCAGGTCATAGATGAAGGATTGAATTGTTAAAGAATTTTGTCATGAATATCCCTCAGCGCCTATGAACGGCTAAAGTAACAACTAATACCAGGAGCCACAGATTGGAACATAGCTTAAGCCTACATAAAGACTGATCAGAAAGAAGGGGAAACTAAAGAGTTACATCGACTAAATAAAACAGGAGTGGACCAAGAAATTATAGACCTCAGGATCACTCTTAAATAGCAGAGGTAAAAAAATGATAGTATGGTAGCCATATTTTATAACAACTCTACGATGGAACTGAACTGAAGAGTACCAGCCTCATAAGAAGTCAGTACGAAGCTCCCACCGGATTGTGTATGCACCAAAGGAGAAAGTATTATAATAAAGCCTCGGGTTGTGGAGATAGATTATACCTATGTGGAACGAAGGTTATGAAAGAGAAAGAAAAATGTGGGGGAAAAGGCGAACAACTCAAATACAGAAGGTTATGAATAGTCTATATTGTAGATAATAAGGTTAGAAGCGTTGAGATTCAGTATCCATGAATGATAGCGGCATCGTCAGTGGCATATTTTCCAACCTATGATTTCTAGGTATCGAGATGTCTAGTTAAGAGAGTGAAAAAAGAGTTTGAGACGATGTGATGTCTCTACTCTCTCTTGATGTTCCAGAATAACATAAGTAAATCTATGGTGCAGGAAAGTTGAAGAAAGGTTTCGAGTAGTATAAATGAATATGTGCAGGTCACAAACTAAAGTATGGTAAAGCGAAAAGGTCTTTGGAAGACATGATTAAGGATAAGAAAGGGCGAGTGAGAAGGTGATGAGAATGGATAAGTCCTCGGGATTAAGCCCATGAAAACAAGAGAGCTGATGGTTTCTCTAAGTTATGGAAAGCTCATAGTCTGAATGAACACAAGGGAGTCTAAGACTAGTAGCATTTAGAAGAGATGGAATGCTTCCATGGTAGTAGAATAAGGGTGTAATTGTGATAGATAAAGAATGACGTTTGGGCCTCCGATTGAGTAATGATTTTGTGAATTGTACAGGTAAGGTAAATCACATTAGGATGCTATGAAATACGATTATGAAAGTATAGTATCGTATCGCCCCCAGGTGGATCGGGAAAATCACTTCAAATGTTCCACGATTCAACGTGAGCCCTAGTGATTACGTAAGAGGTTTCAAGTTATTAGTGGTAGATTATAGATCAATATAGAGGTGAATCAACAATGGATGAACAAAAGTCACAAAGTATGAGATGAGATTAGGTCGTCATTCTTAAGATGAACAGTAATGAGGAAGCATTAAAGTTTTTAGATTTATACATATGGGATAAGCAACGAAAGTAACCTGGAGTTTGGTAGCAGACCTTAGTAGCGATAAATCAAAGTAAGATTTATGGCAGTAAAGTCATACGGATGGATAAACGGATCTATGACAGAAGGTAGCAATAGGTACGAGATTGGAAAGATTTCGACCACAAGTCGTGGTATGAGAAAGAGGACTAAAGGGGGGAATTCCCTAGTCTTTGGAATAATTCACAAAACGGTTCCCTAGATTGCAAGGAGAGTACTAAAGTATTCGAAAGGCATAAATTATGAAAATGATAAGGCATCAGTCAACATTCGAGGACGAATGTTCCAAAGGGGGGAATGATGTTACACCTCATGTTTTCGTACACGAAAGTATGACATAAATAAATTAATGGAAGCTCGGAAATGAGATGTTACATCCCGCATTTTCGAACGTTAAAGTTTCATCGTAGGTTAATCAACGCAAGTTCGGGAATGAAATTATTCTGTGATTATAAGCATTATGCTATTTTAAACAAGTGATGAGTAAATTGGTGAAGCTGAGAGGGTAAGCAAATCGAAGAAAATGAATTTCGTCGAAGTTTGACATTTTGGGATAAAATATGGCCCGAGCTAAAATACCTGATATTTATGGACTAGTACCATACAAGGTACCACATGGCCATGATAGTGAGGTGTATAAGGTATGCTAAAAATGAGCAATATTTTAAGTAATTTGGGATAATTCTTAATTATAGGGATAATTGGTTAATTATTTGTTAGTGGGAGATTAACAAGTTAATTAAAGAATTTTTGTGGCTAAGCTTAATCAAGACTTTGGATAAGAATTAACTCACTTTTCAATAAAAACATGTATGCATGTCTTAAGAAAAGTACTATTGTAGTAAGCTTATCCACAAAAATATGGGAAAGGTTATGGCGTTATATACGCACCACCACCTGATCAGCTGGTATACGATGATGATTTTTCCCACAGTGGACTTTATGATATGATAGGATGCCCTCAGAGGCTGATGATGTTATGAAACATGTACCTATGCACGACATGACATCCATACGCATATGTATGACGCTAAAAGTAATTTATGATTTACAAAGTTATTCAAACTTACAGGTTGAGTCATGTACTCTATATGTCATCCATGTCTCTTATGTATTTATTTATGTGCCTTACATACTCGGTACATTATTCGTACTGACGTCCCTTTTTCCTGGGGATGCTACGTTTCATGCCCAGAAGTCCCGATAGACAGGTCGAGAGCCCTCCAAATAGCCTATCAGCTTAGCGAAAGATGTTGGTGCACTCCATTTTCTTCGAAGTTGCTTGTTTAGTTAGTATGATTTAGACGTGTATTGTTTGGTATGGCGAGACTCTGTCCCGACCTTTACGACATTTATGTACTCTTAGAGGCTTGTAGACATATTTCGTGTGCGTGAAAGATTGTACGGCCTTGTCGGCCTATGTTTTGAGTTTATAAATGATTATGTTAGCCTATTAGGCTCGTATGTCACGTGCATATGATGATGTAATAAGAAAGATATGTTATGTTGGTGCTTTGTTGAGTAAGGTACCAGGTCCCCATTACGGCCCATCGCTTTGGGTCGTGACAGTATTAGTGGTACTTCTCTCCATAGTTCGAGCAGGTCCAGATTGGTCCTCAATTCGTCATCGTTTGCTTCCTTCGTGGCTGTTGTAAACCTTATACTTGGTTCGCCAATCTCCATAGGTATTAAGGTTTCTAAGCCATAGACAAGTGCTAACGGAGTTTCTCCCGTGGCTGTTTTTGAAGTTGTTTTGTATGCCCATAATATCGTTGGTAACTCATCAGGCCAGTTTCCTTTGGATTTATCTAGCCGCTTCTTTAGATTGTTGATGATGACTTTATTCGTTGACTCATCTTGACCATTAGCCACGGGGTGGTATGGCGTTGAAGTGATCCGTTTGATTTGCCAGCTTTCGATGAATTCTGTGATTTGCGAGCCTATGAATTGTGGGCCATTATCACACACGATCTCCTTTGGTATCCCAAAGCGGTATATTATGTTTCGCCATAAGAAGCTTTTAATTTCCTTTTCTCGCACCTGTTTGAACGCTTCTGCCTCTACCATTTTGTAAAATAGTCGGTTAGCACGAGCAAAAACCGTACCTATATTTTAGCTGTGGGAAGAGGTCCCACTATGTCCATATCCCATTTCATGAAGGGCCATGGGGATATTATTGGATGCAATAATTCCGTTGGTCGATGCATGTTATTGTCAAACCTTTGGCATCTGTCGCATTTGGATATGAAGTTTTCGGCCTCTTCTTCCATCTTAGGCCAATAGTATCCAGCTCTTATTAGGGTTTTTACTAAGGATCTCGCCCCTGAGTGATTTCCACAGTGTCCTTCATGGACTTCTTTCATCACAAACTCTGTTTGGTTAGGTCCGAGGCATTTTGCTAGGGGCCCTCCGAACATCTTGCAATATAATGAGTTGCGAATGAGGCAGTACCGTGCAGCTTTGCGGTGAAGTACTTGAGCTGTTTTCTTGTCTTCAGGTACGGTGACATTCTGCAAAAAAATTAGGATTTCGTTTCTCCAATCCCAGGTTAAATTGTTGAAAGTTACCTTATTTCTATCCTGGTCGATCTCTGAATGGAATAGATGAATGACAATTGCATTGTCTTTGTTTGTTACTTCCATGACTGCTGCGAGGTTAGCTAATGCATATGGTTCTGCATTTTCCTCTCTAGGTATTTGTACTACCTTCCATATTTTGAATTGTCTCACGAGCTCTCGTTCCTTTTCCAGATATTGTTGCATTCGAGTCTCTCGAGCAATGTAAGTCCCCTACATCTGATTTACTACCAGTTGGGAGTCGCTTTTTATTACGATTTGCTCGATTGAAAGCTCTCGTGCGAGTTCTAGTCCTGTCATAACAGCTTCGTACTCTATTTCATTATTAGTTATAGGATAACATTTGATAGCATGTCGTGTCTTTTCACCCATGGGTGATATTAAGACTATGCCTAAGTCGACACCTTTTATATTGGAAGAACCATCGGTAAAAAGGGTCCATAGACCCGAATTAGCACCGTTGAAGAGTTGTAACTCTTTTTCCATTTCAGGGACAATGCTATTACTAAAGTCAGCGACAAAATAAGATAAGATCTGAGACTTGATTGCAGTCCTAGGCTGATATATTATTTCATGTTCGCTTAATTCTATGGCCCATTTGGCTAATCTTCCTGATAGTTCTTATTTATGCAGTATGTTTCTTAATGGATACGAGGTCACAACTATGATTGGATGACATTGAAAGTATGGCCTTAATTTTCTAGATGCCATGATTAGAGCTAAGGCTAACTTTTCTAGATGTGGATATCTAGTTTCAGCATCTAGTAATGTCTTGCTTACATAATAAATAGGAGATTGTTTACCTTTATTCACCCTTACCAATACTGCACTTACAGCAATTTCCGAGATGGCAAGGTAGACGTACAACCTCTCCCCCTCCTTTGGCATTGACAGCAACAAAGGTTTTGATAGATAAGACTTTAGGTCTTTGAGAACCTGTCGACATTCTTCAGTCCATTCGAACCGATTTTTCTTTTTGAGAACTGCAAAGAATTTAAAACTTTTCTCGGAAGATTTGGAAATAAATCTTCCTAAGTCTACAATTCTTCCCGTTAGTCTTTGAACTTCTTTTTTGTTTAAAAGTACATCAGGTATTTATTCTATAGCTTTAATTTGATCAGCATTTACCTCTATTCCCCTGTTTGATACAAGGAAACCCAAGAATTTACCTGATTCTATGCCAAAAGCGCATTTTTCTGGATTCAGCTTCATATTATACCTATATAAAATGTCAAAGGTAATAGAGAGGTGTTGGAAATGGTCTTCCGCCCGTGTTGATTTTACCAACATGTCATCGATGTGAACTTCCATCGTTTTTCCCAGATGTTCCTGGAACATTTTGGTGACTAGCCTTTGATAGGTGGCTCCAGCGTTTTTTAAGCCAAAAGGCATGACTTTATAAAATAAGTCCCCCTGTTTGTAATAAAGGAGTTTTTTTCCTCGTCTAAGGGATCCATTTTAATCTGATTATAACCAGAATACGCATCTAGAAAGCTTAACAATTCATGACCTGCGGTGGCATCAATCATTTGATCTATATGTGGTAATGGGAATGAATCTTTGGGGCATGCTTTATTTAAGTCAGTATAATCTACGCATACTCTCCATTTGCCATTTTTTTAGGTACTACCACAGTGTTATCTAGCCAATTAGGGTACGTTACCTATCGTATCGAACCAATTTTCAAGAGTTTCTGTACCTCTTCGTCAATCACTTGGTTCTTGAATGGTCTTTGCTTTCTTTTCTTCTGCTTAACAGGTACAAAGGATGGATCTTCATTTAGTTTATGAGTCATCACTTCTGGTGGGATACCTGTCATATCTGAGTGAGACCACGCAAAGCAATCTGCGTTAGCCTTTAAATAATCAATTAACTTACCTCTTCGACCGGGGCTCAACCTCGTGCCTATATACACTTTCTGTTCAGGTTTTTGTTCAAATAATGGAACAGCTTTGAGCTCTTCCGTAGTTGTTTTGATGTGCTCTTCTTCCTCCGATTCATGAATGACGTCCTGTCTGGAATCTACATCCGTGTGGTCCAATGTATCTTCCGTGGTGACTTGATTCACCTTCTCGTGAGTATCTTCTTTCATACATGTTTCAGCAATAATACCTTCTGTACCTATTTGGGTAGTAATTTCTTCCATGCATGTTTGGGTGGTGTTACCTGCTTGGGAGATTCCTTTATCTTTTGATTCTTCCACCTCTACTTTTTTGTTGTAGTGTACCACAGAATTTATATTTCTCGCGGTTTGCTGATCGCCTCTAATTTGCTGAATCCCCCATTCAGTGGGGAATTTAATCACCTGATGCAAGGTGGAGGGTATTGCTTTCATGTCGTGGAGCCATGGCCTTCCCATGATTACGTTATAAGCCATGTCAGCATCGATGACTTGAACCTGGTATTTTTTATTACTCCCTCAACATAAGTGCTAAGTTCAATTTCCCCTTTGGTTATAACCATAGAGTTGTCAAACCCTGATATGGCTCGTGCCTTCGGGATTACTTGATTCCCCAATAGCATTTCTTCCACGAATCTTAGCAAAATAATATTGACTAAACTACCTGGATCAATCAACACTATTTTTACGTTAGTGTCATGAATAAGTAAGGATATTACCAGAGCATCATTGTGAGGAAGCATTAATCCGTTGATATCTGCATCATCGAAGGTTATATTGTCTGCTTCCAGATTTTCACGAACCCGCTTTCCGTGTGTAATTGTGAACTTCGTGGCCGCTTTACAGACCACTCTGTTTACTTCTTCACCTCTGTGTATCACGTTGACGGTTCATTTTGGAGATGGAGGTTTTGGGGGCTCCTGCATGTTCTTCATGTATTCTTGTTTACCCTTTTCACTAAACAATTTTGTTAAATAGCCCTGTTTCAATAATTGTTGTACCTCACCTTGCAAAAATCTGCAATCTGCAGTTCTGTGTCCATGATCATTATGGAATTCACACCAGAAATATGGGTTCCTCTTATTCGGGTTCGACCTCATCTCTTTGGGCCATTGAAACTTATCACCCATATTCCTTAATACTGAAATTAGTTCGGAGGTACTTACATTGAAGGTGTGATCCCCAATTCGTGCATTACCTCTAGGTCGTTCATCTCGATCCCTTCTGGATCTAGATGAGGATGAGCCCGCATATCTTCTTGGTGGTCTATAATCTGACCTGGTGTTTTCGAACTTGGGACGAGTTTCAGGTCCCAATGGTCCCAAGTAAGGATCGTACCTATTTTTATCTGATCTCCTGTCTGATTCTGAACGTCTGGATCTGGTATAATCTTCATCATTCGAGCGAGCAATGGTATCGTCTTCTATTCGAAGTTTAGTATTGTACATGTTATAAACATCGTTCCACGTTGTAGCTGGGAATTCTCTCAAGCTTTCCTTGAGTCTCCTCATGGCTTCTAAGCTTTTGTCATTTAGATTACTTGCAAATGCCATGGCTGCCCAATTATCAGGCACCCTTGGTAGTTGTATTCTTTCTCGTTGAAACCTATCTACAAATTCACGAAGTAGTTCCGTGTCTCCTTGTTTTATTTTAAAGATGTCCTC
>ML435778.1:50318-92994 GCA_005239525.1 Nicotiana knightiana
ATTTTAAACTTCTTTGGAATGGGTATGGGTGTTGCGCTTGGTTTCCACGGTTGTTGAGAATATATATCAATGTCAATGCCTTTGATAACAGGTGGTACTCCAGGAATTTGTTCGATTCGATCGTTTTGTTCCTTCACCTGTTTCTGCAAAGTTAGTAATAAAGTCTGTAATTCAGAGTTATTAGACATACCTAGTCTCGCTTCGAGAGATTCATTAGGAGTATCTCCCCTTCCTGACTTTGCCAACCCAGACTGAGGATTTTCCACGGTGATGGTATTATTGGGGGGTGGTGTCAGTGGTGCAGGAGACGTTGCTGGTAATCCCCTCGCAAATTCTTGCAAAGCTTGGCTCACATACTCTACAATTATTTGCTTTACTCGATCTTGTTCTACGTTTGATCATTATTATCGTTGTTGTTATTGGATCTTTTTGGGGATTGTTCCCTTGAACCACGTGGGGTTCCTGAAGGTGATGGAACTGGGGTTCCATTCCTTTGCTGGTTGTTGTCATTGGAGTTCGACATAGTTCAGAGGATATCGCTTGAAAAGCAAACAAAGATTATCAGATTCCCGGTAACAGAACTAATTTGTTTAACCAAAGAATTAGATCCTTTGACCAAAGTTATTTTTAGGATGAACACGAGTTTCTGATAACCAAGGCAAGACTGATTATTGTAAGTAATTAAAATACAGAAAAATCAATGAGATGCACGAAAAGTAAAGTGCATTGCAATAGTAGTTCGGACGATTTTTTACAGGTTATATTTTACTCCCTTATATAGGGAATTTCCTAATATAACGTTTGCCCTTTTCAATGATTGAGCATTAATGACTAATTATGACATTAATGTAACATTAAAATGAGTAACCGTAATTGTTGCGTGAATGTTGTGTAACGTGTGGATCACTAATTAAAGATCTCTAAATCTGCCCTTTGTTCCACCCAGATACATTTTGAACGTGTCTCTTCATCTTCTCAATTAGGTTGAGACTTCCGTAGCTAATTAACCCGTGGGTGTGATTTTCCATGCCTCTTTGCCTCATACCTCTTCATAGAGTCCCGTCCAGCTGTTGTGTCTTCATTGCTCCACTAGACTGTTGAGTCATCAAGATTTATTACACGTGTGAAGCTCTTTTTTACCAATACACCCTCGACCTAAGATGTTGCGCGAGCTATTGGAAATAGTCCAGCCTGCGCTTGAGTACTGAACATGCTCATGAACTAAGCGAAGGTCTCCTGCAAGGCTGGAGAAACAATAGGGACCTCATGTGCCGGCTCTCCAGCTGCGGCTGCCATAGTCTCTTCTACCGCTGCTCTCGCCGGTGTTCCGGCTGCATCGTGCGATCGTCCTCTACCCCGGCCCCGGCCTCTGGCGGCTCTGGCAGGGAGATCGGGTGCCTGGTCATCAGTCCTCCCAGTACGGGTCCTCACCATCTGTGGGAAAGAATAGAATAGAATTTTAGAATTTTTGATGTCAATAACTTGCACGAAAAAGGAAATCGAAGAAATATGATTGTTCCTAATAGTTACATAGCCTCCCGAAGATATATACGGATGTCTCCGCACTGATCCGCGAGACTCTAATAAACTGGCTTGTGACTTGTGACTCCTAGGAACCTAGATGCTCTGATACCAACTTGTCACAACCCGATTTACCCACCAAAAAGGAATCGTGACGGCGCCTAATCTCTACGACTAAGTAAGCCTAATTGCGGAAAAACACATACTAAATAGAAGCAATAAAATAAAGGTGAAGTAAGTGAGTCTACAATGAAACATCACCACTTGAGCGTAAAAAATACAACTTTTCTCAAAACCCGGAATATCACTTTAGTCACAAGCTCTGTCTCGAAATAGCTCTATACAATGAGAGAGAATTTACATGAAAAAAAGAAATTTATCTAAATCTGGAGTGGAAGGTGACTCGAAAGACTCTGCGGACGCAGCAGAATTACCTTTCGATCTCCTAAAGCTGCTGCTCGGACCCCTAGCCACGATACTGAGCGCTGGTACCTGGATCTGCACACGAAAAATATGTGCAGGAAAGGGCATGAGTACACCACAAATTGGTACCCAGTAAGTGTCAAGCCTAACCCCAGTCAAGTAGTGACGAGGTCAAGTTAAGGCTCTACTGGATTTTTATAGTAAAAACAGTTTAAAATTTTGAACAGAGAGATATAATAAGCTGAGGCAAATCAATAGAAACAATGGGCAAAAAGGAAATAATAATAGGGATCCCTCACCTCAGCACAACATATATCACAGTAATAAGTATGCAATGCAGTACATGGGGAAAGCTCCCGGAATCTCGTCTGTAGTCTCAATTTAAATATGCAATGCAGTACAGTGGAAAGCTCCTAGAATCTCGTCCGTAGTCCCAATTTAAATATGCTATGCAGTACATGGGGAAAGCTCCCGGAATCTCGTCCGTAGTTCCAATTTAAATATGCTATGCAGTACAGGGGGAAAGCTCCTGGAATCTCATCTGTAGTCCCAATTTAAATATACAATGCAGTACAAATACATGATACAATTTTTATTTAAAATAATTCAGGAAAATCACAGGCAAATGATGGATAAAACTACCTAAGCATGGTACATGTGGTAATAACTAGGAAAAAAAATTGAAGTAAAATAGGTAGGCATGTTATTTCCTAATCTAAAATACATAGTCGATACAGGAATCAATGAAATAGGAGTGAAATGATTTAAGTCAGGGAGGAAAAATGGAGTCTTTGCAACAATGGCCCGTGTACGTACTCGTCACCTCACGCACACGGCGCCCATTATCAACATAACAATATTAAAACATCCTAAGAGAAGTCCCCAACACAGAGTTAGGCAAGCCACTTACCTCGACTGCACTACTCAACTAGAAACCACGCTCTTGCCACGAGTATCTGACTCCGAATGGCCCAAATCTATTCAATTCGATTGCATAATGTAAATATCACTTTAAGGAATCAAAATAGCTAATAAGTTCGAGGCTAATACGCGGATTTAGGAAAATCGCCCAAAAAGTTCCCCGGGCCCACGTCTCGGAATCGAGTGAAAGTTACTAATTTAAAACACCCATTCACTCACGAACTCACTCAAACAAGAATCATCGAAAACCGACGACAAAATCCTATTAAATTCTCGAATTTTCTAATTAGGGAAAGTTTTCCCCATTTGCATGATTTTTCACCTAAATCCCTTGATTGCATAGAAGAAATGGCCATAGATTAATGATATACAAAGGGAATAGGGTTAGGAATCGTTACCTATGAAGCTTATCCTCAAAACTCACTCCAAATCGCCCACACCCGAGCTCCAATTTATTTTTTGAAGTTATGAAATTCAAGCCCTCGAATCTGATATACTTTCCCAGCAATTTCAGCACATGCGCCCCTTGGACCGCACCTGCGGAAATTCCATCGCAGATGCGAAAACCCACTAAAAGGCCTGGGGCAGCACCTACGGTCAATTGGCCGCATCTGCGGCTCCGCATCTGCAGAAAACCAATCGCACCTGCGAGGACTGGGTGTCTTGGCCAAGTCCGCACCCGTGAGCCTCTCGCTAGCACCTGTGGAAGTCCATCGCAGGTGCGAGACCCCAAAACCATCAATGGTTCAGCTGTTCTTCCAAGTTCTAAATTCACCCGTCGAGCATTCGAAACATCCCCAAGGTCCCCGGGGCCTCAACCAAACTTACCAACCAGTCCTAATACCTTATCGAAACTTAGTCGAGCCTCCAAAACACATCACATAACACCAAAATCACCAATTATACATGGATTCAAGCCTAAGGACTTATGAAATTTCCAAACTCTACAACCGATGCCGAAACACCTCAAAACTAGTCCGAATGACCTCAAATTTTACACACAGGTCACAAATGATACAGTGGACCTATAACCACTCTTGGAATTCCATTCCGAGCCCCATATCAAAATTCCACCTATCGGCCAAAATCGCCAAAATTCTAACTTTCGCAAATTTCAAGTCTAAATCTACTACAGACCTCGAAAGCACATTCTGAACACGCTCCTAACTTTTAAATCACCCAACGGAGCTAACAGAGTCGACGAAATCCCATTCCGGACCCGTCTTCCCACATTTCCAACTACGGTTTGATTTCTAAAGTTTAAACTTACATAGAAGGACTATGTGTCCAAAAACTCTTCGAATTTTCACCACTAAATCCTCCAACAAGTCCCAAAAATTGAAATAGACATGGGGAAATCAGTTATTAGGGATCGGGGTGCTAACTCTCAAAATGACCTACTAGGTCGTTACAGAACTGATGGAGTTGTTATCAGAATGGTCATATATTTCGAAGAAGATCTTTGAATGTGATAGTTTCATGAGTAACGAATAATTTTAGGTGGAGATATGAATACGAATTTGAATGTTACGAATGTATAAGGCAAGTATGTGAGAAGTTTAGGGGGAAAAGAGTAATCAATTACTAATCATCGGTTATGTTCAAGATGATTGAAAGATGTGAACATTGTGAACGGAAACTGGAGCGAGAATTGCTCTTGTTGGTATAACGGCTACCTCCCGAGTTACCTACAAAAGCTTAAAACATGATGCACGTAATATTTACATATATGGGGGGTTATTGCAAAAATTTAAACATGATGCAAATTCCCTTCGGACCATGAGAGTTATCTTTGGACGATGAGGATGATGTCCTTAGACCATGACATCCTGGGCCATGAAGCGTACGATAAGGGATTCACAGACCATGAAATGGTGTCCTCAGGCCATGAGGATGGTGCCTCTAGACTATGACGCCTTTTAATGATGATATACAATTTTGAGAGATCATTCGCCCATTGCATGATGTCTTCGGGCTATGAGGATGATGCCCTTAGACTATGATGCCTTCGGACAATGTGGCGATGTTTCAGCCCATGAAATGCAAAGGTGCGGTGATATATATCATTTGATAGAGGAAACAGGTAATGCTTAGTCATATGCGAGAATGAGACAAGACAAGGCTTAGTCTTGTATGAAATGAGCGCAGTGCTTAGCCCGATGAAAAGAGTAGGGACAATGCTTAGTCTCATGCAAGAAAAGGCAGTGCTTAGCCTTATGCAATGATGAGGGCAGTGTTTTGCCTATGCACTGAGTGGAGACAATGTTTAGTCTCTTGCAAGGAAAGTAGACATTGCTTAGTCTCATACAAAGGAAGGGAGCATTTAGCCTTATGCAATAATGGAGGCAATTCTTAGCCTCGTGCAATGTAATGGAGACAATGTTTAGTCTCATGCAGAGAAATGCAGTGTTTAGCCTTATGCAATAATGGAGGCAATTCTTAGCCTCATGCGATGTAACGGAGATAATATTTAGTCTCATGCAGAGAAAGGCATTGTTTAGCCTTATGAAATGATGAGCGCAGTGCTTAGCCCTATGCAATTTAATAGAAATAATTTTTAGTCTCATGCAGGGAAAGGCAACGTTTAGCCTTATGCATGATGAGGGCAGTGCTTAGCCTTATGTAATGTAATGTAATGAGGGCAGTGCTTAGCCCTATGCAGGAAAAGCAACGATTAAATATGAGAGGAAGAGTGGTCCTTAGCTTGATGCGTTTGTGCTTGGCGACTTTTGTCGATATGAAGATAGTGATCTTATATATTTGTGGACGTGCTTGTTATGTCCATTCTGCCTGCATCCAAAGAAAAATCGTAAGTTGTAGAGGGGGAAGTTGGTATATGCCTTTGATTCTTCATTTTATTTTTGCTCCTCATCTTGAGGTCTTGTTTGAGTCACTCTGGGTAATGTCTGGCTACTACAGAAAAAAGGAATTTTTCGAAAAAATATGTATTTGTGATAAATAGTTTATATTAAAAAAATGTAGTTGTTCAAAATATGTGATAATGTATGAAAGCAAATAATGTTTGGATCGTTGACTGTAACACGTTTTGAGACATTGCAACCTCCTTGACTTGGCTTTGAGGACCCTCATCAAAATATTGCCTCACTTTAAATGCATACTACTAGCGATACATTCCTTGGAGATCCTTGGCATGATGACATTGACAAATTCAAAATCTTGCCCCAGTTTATGACCATAGGGGGAATGAAGATCTTATTATGATGTGACCGAACCCACATGGCTGCCTACATATCCCTTCTTAAACGGCAATCAGTTCAAGTGTAATTTAGGTTACATAAAATAAAAAGTGCAAACATAATTTTAGACATAATATCTCTTGACTATGTCCGAGTTGATAGGTTTTGGCCATATCTCTCCATCCATTTCTATAAGTATAAGTGATCCTCCTGTCAGTACTCGATGAAACTTGTAAGGGTCTTTCCAGTTGGGTGATATTCCTATTTGCTTCATCCTGATGTGGGAAGATTCGTTTCAGCACCAATTGCCCCGGTGTGAATTGCCTTGATATAACCTTTTTGCTGAAAGCGCTTGCCATTATATTCTGGTAGAGTTGACCATGACACACTGCGTTCATTTTTATACCATCAATGAGAGCCAGTTGTTCGTATCGGTTTCATATCCATTCAGCGGCACTGAGCTCGGCCTCTTGTATGATCCTTAAGGAAGGAATCTCCACTTCGGTAGGGATAACGATTTCGGTACCATAGACCAGTAGATAGGTGTATTCCCCAGTTGATGTATGAAATATGGGGTGGCATCTGCGTAAAGAAAATGGTAGCTTCTCGTGCCATTGTTTGTAATTGTCCACCATTTTCCTCAATATCTTCTTGATGCTCTTGTTGGCGGCCTCTACGGATCCATTAATCTATAGCATGTATGTTGTGAATGCCGATGCTTGATCTTGAATGTTTCACACATAGCTTTCATAGGTCACTATTGAGATTGGCGGCATTGTCATTAATGATTGCTCAGGCACTCCAAGTCAAAAAATAATGTGATGCCGGACAAAATCTACTATGACCTTCTTAGTCACAACCTTAGAGGACGCGACTTCAGCCCATTTTGTGAAGTAGTCTATGGCTACCAAAATGACCATGTGTCTGTTTGAAGCAACGAGTTTAATTGGTTTGATGGCATCCATGCCCCAAGCAGAGAAAGGCCAATGCGAACCCGTTGAATTGAGTTCGTTGGGCGGCACTCGTGTCATGTCGGCATGTATCTGGCTTTGGTTACACTTTTGAACATATTTGATGCAATCTGTCTCCCTGTAGCTCCAGGATTTTCTGCTCCAAATGTAAGACCAACTCATTATGTCCTGGAGTGCTCCTACCATCTGAAGTTTCAACATTTTTTACCACAGTAGCATTATCTTTATGGATACCACTTAAGCCATCCACCTTCCCTTTGCCCTTTCCTTTGCTTTTGGGATCGCTAGGTGGAGGAGGAAGTGGAGGATTTCTGGATCTAGTGTGGTATGATGATGATACCAATATGAACGAATCAACCTTGGGGAATGGGAATAAATAAAAGAACTAAAACAAAAAGGTAACCAAGTTAGTAAGGTGAAATAAAATAGTGTTTGCAATATTTAAACATGTCTCACAAAGTCATGCAATAATTCGCGTCCTAATTTGGGGGACCTCATTGTGCCTGAGGTAGGCCTAAGTGACACATAGACTTGGAGAAAATTGATGACAACGTTTGCTTCATCTCATTAGTGCGAAAAAAAGATAAAATAATCCAATAATAATAATAAAATCACTAATGGCATTAAGCCTTATTACATCTAAATCTAATATAAACTAGAAAGTAGTAAAGACATCACTCTGAATCTACTTGGTCCCTTAAGGACCTTCTCCCTGCTTGGCTCTCTTGTCTCCATCAATCATGTTTTCCAGATCACGAATGTCTAGTAACAAATAAGTCTTTTCCAACTTTCCTCTTTCATCGTCGTCCATGACTTGACAATCCCAAAGTGTTTTTCTCATCTTCTCTTCTAGCTCCATCAGACCTTGCTCCAAGTATTCTAACCTTTTTGTCGACTTAGTGGCAATCTCTTTCCATTTTCTTATCTCCTTCATGTTCACTTTGCGTTGTTCTAGATGCTTAGCTTCTTACTCGAACTCCCTTTTGCGTAGCCTCTTGTACTTCACCTGTGCCTCAGTCACTTCGTATATGATCTTATCCTTCAGATTGACTTCTGGTTTGACGTCCTCAACTATATCGTCTTCTAACCATTATAGATAGTAGTACATATGGTCAGCGTGATACCTGTCTGGATGCATAGTTTATCCTTACACGATGATCTTTTGGTTCCATATGTGTTGCGCTTCGAACTTGAATGGGATCATATCTCCCTTGAAATCTACCTTGTAATAAACCATGTTGGAAACCCGAGGTATGACTCGTTTTCTTCCATCTTGCCTCCTTACCCTTATAGGAGTGTAAAGGTAGATGCCTCGCAGTCCGATCAGTACCAAGAGCAGTTCCTTTTGATATGATGATGAACTCACTACTAGGAAACCGTCCATACATCCAATGCACTTGCTCGTCTGTCATATTGTTGAAGAAACGCACCCAGCCTACAGCATTTCCAGGCTTTGCAAATCTGTTTGGAATGAGCGTCATTTTATTTGGGTGATGGTCGGCTATGTAGTCATTCAGTGGCCTTCGCAGAAGCTCTCGATGATATTCTCTTCTCTAAAAGTGTTACAGCTGCAAAACTTATCGCAATAGATTACAACCCTCAAAGTGTCTGAATGCATGCTTGCACCGATCTAGAGCACGGTACATTTCAACTAGGTTCATGAGGACGGCAGTGTAAGTCTGTCCTTTGATGCCATCCATTAAGGTCCTGGAAACCATGGCTAAGTGAGTATGAATCCTTCCTCCCTTCATCGGAAAGATCAACAATCCCAAGAAGCAAACAATGAAAACATAAACCCGGCGGTGCACCCATCCCAAAGAGGTAATGGCTAGTTCATCATGATGAAGGCGATACGATTGTCCATGCCCATAACACTCGTAGAGAAACTTAAAAGGGATGTATGATTTCTTTAAACACAGCAGTTTTCCATTCTTCTTAAAACCCAACATTTTCAGAAAACTGCAGGGAGTGCGATTTTCTGGCACTAGTAGTCCCGGACTATCCCAAGGTAACTTGGCGAAACCCCATTTTTCTTCCAGAAGAGGAGTCATTTCTATATTGTCAAATCGAAAAACAGTCCCAAAACATGGTAGCGACCTCGATCAGTTCCCTATTTGGTCTTCAGCAAAGATGGCAGGTCACCAAGTACTCTCCTCACATGATTTTTATCACAAAGTGCAAGGTCTTTCTACCAGTCAATTAGCAAAGACGGGATATTTTAGACCATACCGAACCTGGGGATTTCATGCTTCATTTTCTACAAACGAACAAAGGTTAGCCTTGTTACACCCTATTTTTTCATACGTAAAAGTACGCCATAAGTAAATTGACGAAATCTCGGAAATGAGATGTTACATTCCGCATTTTCGTATGTTAAAGTTTCATCGTAAGTTAATCGACGTAAGCTCGGGAATGAGATTATTTTGAGGTTATAAGTATTTATTTTATTCATAACAGGCGATAAGTGAGTGTCGTGAAGGTTAGAGAGTAAACGAATCAAAGAAAATGAGTTTCTTTGAAGATTGTCAATTTGGGATAAAATACGGTTCGAGTTATAATACCCGATATTTATGGACTAGTGTCATACAAGGTACCACATGACCATGATAGTAGGGTACATAAAGTGTGTTAAGTGAGTAGCATTTTAACTAATTTGAGATAATTCTTAATTATGTGGATAATTGGTTAATTATTGGCTAATGGAAGAATTAACAAGTTAATTAAGAATTAGTGGGTGATTAATTAAGGCTTTGGATAAGCCTTAACGTGGCAGCCCACCATTCCAAAATTGTGACTCTTAAATTATGATTAAAAGATGGCCATCTAAGAGGATTATGTGGTTTATTCATCTAGTATGTGGGGACTACACCCATTAAAGCATAAGACCTCTCTAATTCAAAGAGAGGTGCTTATATCATATGGTAATCAACGGATCTTCAACAAGAATTCAAACAAAAATTCCTTAGCATCTTAGCAACGTGACATTTTTGTATAGGAAGCCTGATATAATCTTAAGAATATCATACGGATTTTTTCCTACTCCGATCTTGTCGTTACATGTTTTCTTGTGATTGTCGTGGGTTAGAGGGATTGTCAAGAGAATCAGTTCAGGTATGTGAAGGCTATCCTTTATTTCTTTTTGGGCATGATCCATACAATACAAACGAAACAAGCAAATAAACAACTTCCATAAATGACTCTATTCACAGAAATACTAGAGATGCATATATTCTTGATTCCCCATGTGTCCTATTGTTCTATCATCTGTTCATGGGTCTCAGAAAATACGTAAGTTGATAAAGTTTATTTCATGATATTAATCAAAGACATAATGGTCTTATGACATTCCGAGAAATTTTATTGACGTACTTCTCATGCATTGCATTCATTTACATTGACCCATGACCATATGGCGTTATATACGCGTATATATGTATATTATATGTATATGGGATATGGAAAAAGGTTACGGTGTTATATACGCACCACCACCTGATCAGCTGGTATACATTGATTATTTTGCCGAGATGATATGATGGTATGCCCTCAGAGGCTTGATGATGTTATGTACGCATACACCTATGGATGGTATGAAATTTATAATCATATACATGGAATTACAATTATTAATGATTCACAGAGTTATTCAGACTTACATGTTGAGTATTTTACTCCATGATTCTCTCATGTCTATTATCTACTGATTTTCATTCCTTACATACTCGGTATATTATTAAAACTGACGTCCCTTTTGCTTAGGGACACTGCGTTTCATGCACGTAGGTCCTGATAGACAGGTCGAGAGTCCCCCAAGTAGGCTATCAGCTCAGTGAAAGATGTTGGTGTGCTCCATTTGCTCCGGAGTTGCTTATTTGGCCAGTATAATTAGGACATGTATTGATTGGTATGGCGGGGCACAGTTCCGACCTTTATAATATTTATGTACTCTTAGAGGCTTGTACACAGATGTTACGTATACGGATAATTGTGTGGCCCTTTCGGCCTATATTTTGAGTTTATAAATGATCATGTTGGCCTTATAGGCCTGTATGTCACGTGTATAAGTTTCTATGTCAAGTATTCTCTCATGTTTATTCTAGTTATCTCATGATAGCCTTTCCGACTTATTTACCTATGATAGTATGACACAAAAGATACGTTATATTGGTACCCGATTGAGTAAGGTACCTGGTGCTCATTGCGGCCCATAGGTTTTGGTCGTGACAAAAGTGGTATCAGAGCAGTTATGTCCTAGGGAGTCTACAAGCCGTGTCTAGTAGAGTCTTGTTTATGGGTGTTTGTGCACCACACTTATAAGCAAGAGGTTGCAGGGCATTTAGTATTGTCATTATTTCTTCTTACTTCAGATCGTGTGGTAGAGCTCAGTTACAAGAACTCAATTTCCTAAACTCTATCTTATTCATAATACGACGATGCCTACATCTAGAAAGACAATTGGTAAGAGATTGAATGTGGTTGCGGTAGTGTAACGACCCGGTCGGTCATTTTAAGAATTAGCGCGTTGATCCCCTATTAACCGCTTCTACCATGTCTAGTTATGTTATTGGAACTTGTCGGAGCGTTGAGTGATGAAATCCCGGGTGATTTTGGACACATAGTCCATAAAGGTGGAATTTAGCTTTAGAAGTCTGGCCGTAGCTAGAGCTGTGTGAAGACAGATCTGGAATGGAATTTCGTCGATTCCGTTAGCTCCGTTGGGTGATTTAGGGGTTAGGAGCGTGTTCGGAATGTGTTTCCGAGGTCGGTTGTGGATTTAGGCTTGAATTGGCGAAAGTTAGAATTTCAGCGATTCCGGCCGATAGGTGAAATTTTGATATCATACTCGAAATGGAATTCCGAAAGCGACAGTAGGTCTGTAATGTCATTTATGACATGTGTGCAAAATTTGAGGTCATTCAGATGAGTTTAGACGTGTTTCAGCACCGGATGTTGATTCTAGAAATTTCATAAGTTCTTAGGCTTGAATCTATGCATAATTGATGATTTTGATGTTATGAGAAGTGTTTTTAAGGCTCAAACAAGTTTGAAAAAGGTATTAGGTTCAGTTGGTAGGTTTGGTTGAGGTCCCGGGGGACTCAGGGTTGTTTCGGATGCCCAACGGGTGAGTTTGAGACTTTGAGAGCAGCTGAACCATTCTGGTTCTGGTGTCTCGAACCTGTGATGGTATTTCCGCAGGTGCGGACACGCAAGTGCGAAGGAGGTGTCGCAGGTGCGACCCCAGGTCGTTTAATGAATTTGTGCACCTATAATTGTGTTTCCGCAGGTGCGGACACGCAGGTGCGAAGAGGGTGCTGCATGTGCGACCCCAGGTTGTTTAATGAATTTTCGCACCTGCGATTGTGTTTCCGTAGGTGCGGCACCGCAGGTGTGATCCCAGTGTTGCAGGTGCGAAACATCTGGGCTGGTTATACCAAAAATCCGAGGGTTTGAAATTCATAATTCTAAAATCGATTGTGAGCTCGGAACTTGGCGATTTTCAGTGGGATTTGAAGAGGAGAATCATAGGTAACATTTTCTAACCTTATTCCATTTGTATATCAATGATCTCTATCATTTTCCTCAATATAATCAATGAAATTGGATGAAAACCCATGAAAATGGGATGAGATTTCCCCAAGTAGAAATCTGAGGATTTAGGGAGATTTAGACGTCGGATTTTGTTGATTCTTGTTCGAATGGGTTCAAGAGCGAATGGGTGTTCGGGAAATATAAATTTTACCCGATTCTAAGACATGGGCCCGGGGGACTTTTTGGGCCAATTTCCTAATTTTGCGTATTAGCTTATAAATAATTAGCTATTTTGTTCCCTTGAAGTGATATTTACACAATGCAATTGATTTGAATAGATTTGGGTCACCCAGAGTCAGATACTCGTGGCAAGAGTGTGGTATTGAGTTGATTAGCGTAGTCAATATAAGTGGCTTGTCTAATTCTGTGTTGGGGACTTCCCCTAGGTATTTTTATACTGATTTTGTTATGTGGACGCCGTGTACGTGAGGTGACGAGTGCGTACACGGGTCATTGTTGCTAAAATCCTATTTTTACCTCCATGCAATCACTCATTTTCATCCTTACATTACTGTTTCCTTCCTTAACAGAGTAGTTAGCTTAAGAATAAGCATGCCTACCTATCCTTACTTGATTCCTCTTATTTGCTACTAGTTGCACCGTGATTAGGTAGCTTTACTCTATTCATGCATGTTGTTTTCCTGGATTGTTTAATTAAACCGTATCTGACATACTTCTGCTTTGCATATTTAAATTGGGACTACGGACCGAGATCCGGGAGCTTTCCCCTTATACTGCATTTCATATTTAAATTGGGACTACGGACCGAGATTCGGGAGTTTTTCCCCTGTACTGAAATGCATATTTAAATTGGGACTACGGACAGAGATCCGGGAGCTTTCTCCCTATACTGCATAGCATATTTAAATTGGGACTATGGACTGAGATCCGGGAGCTTTCCCCGTGTACTGCATTGCACTTTTACTGTTAAGATATATGTTGTGCTGAGCCGAGGGCTCTCTTTCTGTTATTAACTCCTCCAGTTTCCATTAATCTTGTTTATCATTGCTTATCTATATTTCACTGGTTTAAATTGTATATTGACTTGTTTTAAAAACTCAGTAGGGCCTCAACCTGACCTCGTCACCACTTGACTGGGGTTAGGCTTGGCACTTACGGAGTACCGAATGTGGAGTACTCACGCCTTTTCCTGCGCATATTTTCCCTGTGTGCAAATCCAGGTACCAGCACCCAGTATGGTGGCTAGGAATCGTTCTAGAAGCATCCAGGAGACCGCGAGGTAATTCTGCCATGTCCGCAGAATCCCACGAGTCCCCTTCTACTCTAGTACAGGCATAGAAGAGTTATGTATTTTTCCATTGTTTCATTGTATAGAGCCACATTTAGTACAAAGCTTGTAACTATGGTGACATTCCGGGTTTTGGGAAGTGAAAGTGTATATACTAAGTAGCTATGTTATATCTACTTGAGTTCTTTTCTGTCTTTATTTTGTTGATTCTATCATTTTTCCGCAAATTTTAGGCTTACCTAGTCCTAGAGACTAGGTGCCGTCATGATACCTTTCGGAGGGCAAATGGGTCGTGGCAAGTTGGTATCAGAGCGTCTAGGTTCATAGGAGTCACAAGTCACAAGCCGATTTATTAGAGTCACGCGGATCGGTGCGGAGACGTCCGTATCTATCTTCGAGAGGCTATGTAACTGTTAAGAACAATCAAATTCTTTGGAATTTCTTATCGCGCTAGTTACTGTCATCAAATTCTTAAACACTATTCTATTCTTTCTTGCAAATGGTTCATACCCGTACCGGACGTATTGATGACCAGGCACCCGAGCCCCCAGTCAGAACCACCAGAGGCAGGGGACGAGCACGCAGTGCAGCCCGAGCACCGGCTAGAGCAGAGGCAGAAGAGCCCCTAGCAGCTACCATTGGAGGGGCACAGGAGGTCCCTACTGTTACTTCAGACCTCCAGGAGACATTGGCTCAGTTCTTGAGTGCCTTCAGTACTCTGTCTCAGGCGGGTCTACTCCCGATAGCTCCAGCTACATCCCAGGACGGATGAGGGACACAAACTCCCGCAGCCCGTACTCCTGAGCAGAGGGTTCATATTGGGCAGGTTCCAGAGTATATTCCTATGCCCCCAACAACTCCAGCTCAGCATGAGACTAGGATAGTTGTTCCTGAGGCAGAGCAGCTCCGACTTGAGAGGTACAAGAAGTACCATCCACCTGAGTTCAGAGAACTAGCTTCGGATGACGCCCTGGGTTTTCTTGAGGGGTGTCATTGCATTCTCCGCACTATGGGTATTTTGGAGACGAGTGGGGTTTCTTTCACTGCTTTCCAGCTGAGGGGAGCATCTTATCAGTGGTGGCGTGCTTTTAAGCTTAGTAGCTCGGACGAGGCACCTTCACTTACTTGGGCTCAGTTTTCCGAGATGTTCTTACTTGAGTTTGTCCCTCAGAGCTTCAGGGATACTTGACGTGCGGAGTTTGAGCAGCTACACCAGGGTTCCATGACTGTGTCAGAGTATGCAGTCTATTTCAGAGATTTGGCTCGCCATGCACCAACTTTGGTTGTCACTGTCAGAGAGAGGGTTCGACGCTTTATTGAGGGACTCTATCCCAGTAATCGGACCAGCATAGCCAGAGAGCTGGAGACCGATATTACTTACCATCAGGCCGTGAGTATTGCCCGAAGGATTGAGACTATGTTAGCTTAGGACAGGGAGGAGAGAGAGGCTAAGAGGTCTCGAGAGACTGGTCATTTTTCAGGAGCCCGTGCACCAGCCGCACGCTATGGTAGGGGTTTTGTGAGTCTCCTTGTTCATTCAGCTCTCCTAGTAGCCAGTGGTATTCCAGCTCCTCCTAGACCTCAGGAGCCTTATTATGCACCACCAGTATCTCAGGTGCCTCCTGCTCGAGGTGCTACCACTAGCCAGTCCAGCATGTCAGTTCAGGGTCAGCAGTGGCCGCCACGTCCTCCGAGGGGTTGCTTTGAGTGTGGTGACCCTCATCATCTGATCAGAGATTTCCCCATAGCGAGGAGGGGTGCACCACCTCAGACTTATTAGGTTACACCACCTCAGACTTATCAGGGTGCACCCCCTCAGACTTATCAGGCTCCACGTCCTCCACCAGGTCCTCCAGCTATTCTTCCAGCCCCAGCTACTACCCACAACCTCAGGCAGCTCGAGGTGGAGGTCGAAGAGGTCTAGGTCGCCCTACAGGGGGAGGCCAGGCCAGGTACTATGCTCTTCCGGTCCGGTTCAAGGCCATTGCTTCAGATTCAGTCATTACAGGTATTATTCCCGTTTGTCATAGGGATGCATCGGTATTATTTGACCCAAGCTCTACATATTCATATGTCTTCCTATTTTTCTACACATCCGAGGATAGCCCGGGATTCTTTGAGTTCCCTTGTTTATGTTTCTACTCCGGTGGGAGATTCTCTTACTGTGGATCGCGTATATCGGTCATGTTTAATTGCTATCAGTGGTTTTGAGACCAGCGCTGATTTACTACTACTCGGTATGGTAGATTTCGATGTTATATTGGGTATGGACTGGATGTATCCCTATTATGCTATTCTTGATTGTCACGCCAAAACCGTGATGCTGGCTATGCCATGATTTCCGAGGTTAGAGTGGAGAGGTTCCTTTAGAGTATACTCCCCGCCGAGTCATCTCTTTTCTTAAGGCTCAGCGGATGGTTGAAAAGGTGTGTGATGCATACTTGGCTTATGTGAGAGATGTTAGTGCTGAGACCCCTACAGTTGAATCAATTCCAGTTGTCAGGGACTATTCTGATGTATTTCCAGCTGATCTTCCGGGTATGCCACCCGATAGAGACATTGATTTCGGCATTGACTTGTTGCCGGGCACTCGGCCCATTTCCATTCCTCCTTATCGCATGGCTCCTCCTGAGTTGAAGGAGCAGTTACAGGAGTTGCTTGAGAAGGGATTCATCAGGCCCAATGTATCACCTTGGGGTGCTCCAGTATTGTTTGTGAAGAAAAAGGATGGTTCTATGCGTATGTGTATTGATTATCGACAGTTGAACAAGGTCACCGTGAAGAACAGGTATCCTTTGCCTCGCATTGGGAGCAGTGTTGATGCATGACGGTAGGTTGTTTTCCTACGCATCCAGACAGTTGAAAGTCCATGAGAAAAACTACCCTATTCATGATCTCGAGTTAGTAGTGATTGTTCACCCCCTGAAGATATGGCGTCATTATTTATATGGTGTTCCCTGTGAGATATTCACGGATCACCGGAGTTTGCAGCACATATTCAGGCAGAAGGATCTAAATTTGCGCCAGCGTAGGTGGTTGAAGTTTCTAAAGGACTATGACATCACTATATTATACCACCCGGGGAAGGACAATGTGGTGGCCGACGCCTTGAGTCGCCGGGCGGAGAGTTTGGGGAGTTTGGCATACCTTCATGCAGCTGAGAGGTCTCTGGCCTTAGATGTTCAGTCCTTAGCCAGTCAGTTCATGAGGTTTGATCTTTCTAAGCCTTGTTGGGTATTAGCTTGCATGGTCGCTCGATCTTTCCTTCATGACCGTATCATAGAGCGCCAGTATGATGATCCCCACCCTTTGGTTCTTCAGGATAGAGTCTGGCGGGGTGATGCCAGGGATGTGACTATAGGAGATGACGGGGTGATGAGGATGCAGAGCCGTATCTATGTGCCTAATGTGGATGGGTTTCGAGAGTTGATTCTTGAGGAGGCCCATAGTTCGCGGTATTCCATCCATCTGGGTACCGCGAAGATGTACCAGGACCTGGGACAGCACTATTGGTGGCGAAGGAAGAAGAAGGATATAGTGGATTTTGTAGCCAAGTGTCTCAACTGTCATCAAGTCAAATGTGAGCATCAGAGACTGGGAGGGTTACTTTAGCAGATTGAGCTTCCAGAGTGGAAGTGGGAGCGGATCACCATGGACTTTGTGGTTGGACTTCCTCGGACTTTGAGGAAGTATGATGCTATTTGGGTGATTGTGGATCGGCTGACCAAATCGGCACATTTCATTCCAGTGCTGACTACATATTCATCTGAGAGGTTGGATGAGATTTATATTAGAGAGATTGTTCGCCTCCACGGTATTCCAGTATCTATCATTTCAGACAGAGGTACACAGTTCACTTCGCGGTTCTAGAGAGTCGTTCAGCAGGAGTTCGGCACCAGGGTAGAGTTGAGTACAACTTTTCACCCTCAGACAGACGGGGAGTCCGAGCGCACGATTCGGATTCTCGAGGATATGCTTCGTGCCTGTGTGATAGATTTTGGAGGGTCATGGGATCGATACTTTCCCCTTGCAGAGTTTGCTTATAACAAAAGCTACCAGTCCAGCATTCAAATGGCGCCGTATGAGGCTTTGTATGGTAGGCGATGCAGGTCTCCCGTGGGATGGTTTGAGCCGAGCGAGGCCCGATTGTTGGGTACAGACTTGGTTCAGGATGCCCTGGACAAGGTGAAGGTGATTCAGGAGAGACTTCGCACAGCTCAGTCTAGGAAGAAGAGCTATGTGGATCGGAAGGTTCGTGACTTGGCATTTATGGCTGGTGATCGGGTTTTTCTTCGGGTATCGCCTATGAAGGGCGTCATGAGGTTCAAGAAGAAAGGCAAGCTGAGTCCGAGATTTATTGGCCCTTTTGAGGTGTTGTGACGTGTTGGGGAGGTTGCTTATGAGCTAGCCCTGCCTCCCAGCCTAGCACATCCGGTGTTCCATATCTCCATGCTCCTGAAGTATCACGGTGACCCGACTCATGTCTTGGATTTCAGCTCAGTCCAGTTGGACAAGGATCTATCATATGTTGAGGAGCCTGTGGCTATATTGGACAGGCAGGTCAGAAAGCTCAGATCAAAGAATATTGCCTCAGTTAAGGTTCAGTGGAGGGTTCAGCCAGACGAGGAGGCGACTTGGGATACCGATCAAGATATGTGGAGTCATTACCCTCATCTTTTCACAGCTTCAGGTATGTTTCTGTACTCGTTCAAGGACGAACGATTTTCTTAAGAGGGGGAGGATGTAACGACCCGGTCAATCATTTTAAGAATTAGCACCTCGATTCCCTATTAACCTCTTCTCCCATGTCTAGTTATGTTATTGGAACTTGTCGGAGCATTGAGTGATAAAATCTGGGGTAATTTTGGACACATAGACCATAAATGTGGAATTTAGCTTTAGAAGTCTGGTCGTAGCTAGATCTGTGTGAAGACGGATCTGAAATGGAATTCCAACGATTTCGTTAGCTCCGTTGGGTGATTTCAAGGTTAGGAGCGTGTTCGAAATGTGTTTCCGAGGTCGGTTGTGGATTTAGGCTTGAATTGGCGAAAGTTAGAATTTCGGCGATTCCGGCCGATAGGTGAAATTTTGACATCGGACTCGGAATGTAATTCCGAAAGTAGGAGTAGGTCCGTAATGTCATTTATGACCTCTGTGCAAAATTTGAGGTCATTCGGATGAGTTTAGACGTGTTTCGGCACCGGATGTGGATTCTAAAAATTTTGTAAGTTCTTAGGCTTGAATCTATGCATAATTGATGATTTTGATGTTATGAGATGTGTTTTTAAGGCTCGACCAAGTTTGAACAAGGTATTAGGGTCAGTTGGTAGGTTTGGTTGAGGTCTCGGAGGCCTCGGGGTTGTTTCGGATGCCCAACGGGTGAGTTTGAGACTTTGAGAGCAGCTGAACCATTCTGGTTCTGGTGTCTCGCACCTGTGACGGTATTTCCGCAGGTGCAGACACGCAGGTGCAACCCCAGGTCATTTAATGAATTTTTGCACCTGCGATTGTGTTTCCGCAGATGAGGACACGCAGGTTCGAAGAGGGTGCCGCAGGTGCGACCCCGGGTCGTTTAATGAATTTTCGCACCTGCAGCTATGTTTCCGCAGGTGCGGCACCGCAGGTGCGGCACCGCAGGTGCGGCACCGCAGGTGCGGCACCGCATGTGCGGCACCGCAGGTGCGATCCCAGTGTTGCAGGTGCGAAACATCTGGGTTGGTTATACCAAAAATCCGAGGGTTTGAAATTCATAATTCCAAAATCGATTGTGAGCTCGGAACTTGGCGATTTTCAGTGGGATTTGAAGAGGAGAATCATAGGTAACGTTTTCTAACTTTAATCCATTTGTATATCAATAATCTCTATCATTTTCCTCAATTTAATCAATGAAATTGGATGAAAACCCATGAAAATGGGATGAAATTTCCCCAAGTAGAAATCTGAGGATTTAGGCAGACGTCAGATTTTGTTGATTCTTGTTCGAGTGGGTTCATCAGCGAATGGGTGTTCGGGAAATATAAATTTTACCCGATTCCGAGACATGGGCCCGGGGGACTTTTTGGGTGAATTTCCTAATTTCGCGTATTAGCTTATAAATAATTAGCTATTTTGTTCCCTTGAAGTGATATTTACACCATGCAATCGATTTGAATAGATTTGGGCCACCCGGAGTCAGATACTCGTGGCAAGAGCGTGGTATTGAGTTGATTAGTGCAGTCAAGGTAAATGGCTTGCCTAATTCTGTGTTGGGGACTTCCCCTGGGTATTCTTTTACTGATTTTGTTACGTGAACACCGTGTACGTGAGGTGATGAGTGCGTACACAAGTCATTGTTTCTAAAATCCTATTTTTACCTCTATGAAATCACTCATTTTCATCCTTACATTACTGTTTCCTGCCTTAACAGAGTAGTTAGCTTAAGAGTAAGCATGTCTACCTGTCCTTACTTGATTCCTCTTATTTGCTACTAGTTACACTATGCTTAGGTAGCTTTACTCTATTCTTGCATGTTGTTTTCCTGGATTGTTTAATTAAACCGTATCCAACATACTTCTACTTTGCATATTTAAATTGGGACTACGAATCGAGATCTGGGAGCTTTCCCCATGTACTGCATTTCATATTTAAATTGGGACTACGCAACGAGATCCGGGAGTTTTCCCCTTGTACTGAAATGCATATTTAAATTAGGACTACGGACAGAGATCCAGGAGCTTTCCCCCTGTACTGCATAGCTTATTTAAATTGGGACTACGGACTGAGATCCGGGAGCTTTTACCGTGTACTGCATTGCACAGTTACTTTTGAGATATATGTTGTGTTGAGCCGAGGGCTCTCTTTCTTTTATTAATTCCTCCAGTTTCCATTAATCTTGTTTATCATTGCTTATCTATATTTCACTGTTTTAAATTGTATATTGACTTGTTTTAAAAACTCAGTAGGGCCTCAACCTGACCTCGTCACTACTTGACTGGGGTTAGGCTTGGCACTTATGGAGTACCGAATGTGGAGTACTCACGCCCTTTCCTGCGCATGTTTTCCCCATGTGCAGATCAAGGTACCAACACTCAGTATCGTGGCTAGGAGTCGTTCTAGCAACAGCCAGGAGACCGCGAGGTAATTCTTCCACTTCCGCAGAATCCCACGAGTCCCCTTCTACTCTAGTATAGACATAGAAGACTTATGTATTTTTCCACTGTTTCATTGTATAGAGCCACATTTAGTACAGAGACTTATGACGGGTGACATTCCGGGTTTTGGGAAGTGATAGTGTATATGCTGAGCAGCTATGTTATATCTACTTGAGTTCTTTTCTGTCTTAATTTTATTGATTCTATCATTTTTCCGCAAATTTTAGGCTTACCTTGTCATAGAGACTAGGTGCCGTCAAGGAGGGCAAAATGGGTCGTGACAGGAAGAGTTGAGTCAGAGGAACTCGATTTAGCATCATGATTATGATGAGTAAATGTAAGGTCTTTCGTAGACCATGTGGGTACTAAGGCGTGTAAGCCTCTTGATAAGGAGCCTTAAGGCAAGAATATCTATCCACCCCTATGGTGAAAGACAATGAGAGATTCAGAAGATAGATACAAGTTTCAATAGGTAAAAGGAGCAAGATGAAGAAGGGTACGAGGCGCCCAGTTAATAAAGATTATCAGTATTTACAATTCAGGCAGAGGAATATAAGCCTTTTGAGTTACCTTCAACAATAACGGAGGTATGTACAATTGGCCACACCCATCTCATTTATGCCCTATGGGGGCTAACAAAAGTAGTATGAGAGAATGAAGAATATCAGGATCCGGCTGGGGTTAGAGTGACCCAAAATGGTGGATGGATTGTTTGCGTTAGTTGACATTTCCCAAGGATATTGAAAATGTGCTAATAGATCTCCTTGTGAGACACCTAGATGGTACACTCTAAAATAGTACAGCTGCATATGAGTACTACAAAGATAGGAACTGGAAGCCTTGAAGGGATAAATATTACTTTAAGTGTGGCTCCTGTCCCTAGTATAGAAATAATGTTAGGCAACCCGAAGAGCCAGTGGATGGAGCAAGGGGAGACAAAGGCAAAAGAATATCTTGCTGAAATTCTCAGAATAAAGTGATAGACAGAAATGTTAGCAAGGAAATAATAAGAGAGTTAATGAAGCATTATGAGTAAGATGTGATACATGGATAACAACGGTAGATCAAAAAAATGATAGTATTACAGAGTCTATAGTCAAGGGAAGGAAAAGACGAGAGGTGACACGACTTGAGACAAAAAAAGAGTATAGGCCATAAAGCCATACCCCCATTTCGAGAAATAAGTTCAAGACTCTAACGTGATTACCAAAAGGAAAAAGTTAGACCCCAGAGTAATAGAATTCAGCATGGAATGGTGAACAATATAAACTAAACATGAATTAGGGACTGAGTGATTTGATAATAGTCGGCATCATGAAAAAAATTCAAAGATTGTGTTCCAACAATAATAAAATGGATGACAGAACAATAACCTTTAAAGGTCATTCAGGAATACGTTTCCCTAAAGAAAGAAATGTGAGAAAAGTTAAGCTTAAGGGACTGTATGTGCTAGTTATACTAAGTGTCACCCTCACGAGTAAGGAAATTTGTTATCCTTAGTACAGAAGGATTACCACAAGGCAAGTAAGGATCATAGATGATGTGAAAATACGCCTAAAAGGAAGAGGTAAAACATCTATAGGCAGCTCGTCGTAGCACTAAATCTTAGTATTCCCTAAAGGGGGAATATGGAGTGATGTGGAATTAAGTCATAATTAAGTGGCTTTAGTAACTATGGATTGGATAAGGAATAATGCGATAAAAAATGAAAAAGTAATGATCTTGCACTTATCCAAATCCTACAGATATGCTACGATTCCAGAACATTATGCAAGCACGATGTCAAGGAGATGAAGTAAGGGTTTCTGTTCGAGATGTTATTGATATATAAGGAGCCAGTGCGAGACATAAGTTAAGACAAAGGAAACAACCCAAGAAAGATTACGCGGAATATTGATATGAGAATAGGCCAAAGAGTACTTAGTAGTTGATCCAGGAAGAGCCTAGTTATGGCTAGACAAGAGGAGAATCAACAGATCGTGCAAGATGAACATAATGAACCACAACATGTGGAATTCAGTCTCGCAGATATGACATTGTGACCCTTGAGAAATATTCAGATAGGAGTTGGGGTAGTTAAAGGGACCGTATGATTGTTACGGAAATAAAAGAGAGTGCCACTGGGAAGACAGTCAAAATATCAGTTCGGAAGCAATCCTACAAGCACAAAGGCGTGGAGGTAAGTAACTACAGAGAATTATAGGCGAGGAAGGACATCAAAGATTCTATCGGTACTATGATGTAATAAGCTTGCAACTTTACAAGAGTCAGAGGGTCTTCCCTAAGTACTACAACGAAAGACTAGATGAGGAAATAAGGAAGAAGGCTTCAACCTAAGCACAATGACCTAAAAAGGAAATGGTCTTGTAACAACAGTCTCACAGCAACATCGTATGCATTCCATAAGAAAATGGCACCTATCGTGGCTAATAAACGGAAAGAAAAAAAATCAAAAGGTGATATTCAAGATCATATGGGTTGTACGGAATTCCAATATGTGTGGGCACTAAGATAAGCCAAATATTCATGCAACAAGTGGTAGAATGACCATAAAAAGTAATTTCTTACATTTAAAGAAAGTTGAGAAGGAACAAAAGGAATTATTCGATCAATGATCCAGAGTTAGTTATATACTCAAGATTTCGGAGTATTATCTATGCAGCATATATGTTGACAATCATACAATCGTAGAAGACTTCGGTATAAGTTAAAAGAAAGAATTGAGTCTAGGTCATAGACAAAGGATTCCCATGAAAGGCTAAAGTAATTACTAATACCAGGAATCGCAGATCAGAAGATAGCTTAAGCCTACATAAAGGTTGATCAGTGGGAAGAGGAAACTAAAGAGTTACATCAACTAAGTAAATCAGGAGTCTGATTATTGGACCCAAAAAAATATAGACCTCGTAATTGAGAACATTGCAAAATCACTCTTAATTTAATACTAAAGGTACAAGAGAGATACAGTAGCCATATCCTATAACATCTCTATGATAAAGCTAGTTAGAAGAGTACCAGCCTCATAAGAAGTCAGTATGAAGCTCCCACCGGATTGTGTATGCACTAGAGGTGGAAGTATTATAATAGAGCTTCACGTTGTGGATGTGAATTATACCTATGTGGAAGGGAGGTCATGAAAGAGATAGAAGATGTAATGCGAGATTTTAAGGTAAGTAGGGTAAAGGTGAACGACGTATGAGATACTCAAGTGCAAAAGGTTGTGAATAGTCCATACTTCAGATAGAAGGCTAGAAGAGCTGGGATTCAGTATCTAGGAATGATAGCGGCCGCGTCAGTGGCATATCTTCCAACCTATGGTTTCTAAGTATCGAGATGTCTAGCTAAGAGAGTAAAGGAGAGTTAGAGACGATGTGATGTCTCGCTTAATGTTCCAGAATAACACAAGGAAATCTATGGTGCAAGCAAGTTGAAGGAAGGTTGCGAGTAGTAAAATCAGATATGTGTAGGTCGCAAGCTAAAGTATGGTAAAGCGACAAGGTTTTAGGAAGACATGAGTGAGGATAAGAAAGGGCAAGTGAGAAAGTGACAAGAATGAATAAGTCATGGGGATAAAGCACATGAAAAAAAAATGAGCTGATGGTTTCTCTAAGTTATAGAAAGTTCAACACAGCCTGAATAAACTCAAAGGAGTCTAAGACTAATAGCATTTAGAGGAGATGAAATTTTGCCCTGGTAGTAGAATAAGGGTTTAATTGTGATAGATGAAGGATGAAGTTTGGGCCTTCGATTGAGTAATGATTTCATGAATTGTACAGGAATAAAATACCACATAAGGTAAATCATATTGGGATGCTATGAAATATGATTATGGAAGTATAGTATCGTATCGCCCCCAGGTGGATCAGGAAAATCACTTCAAATGTTCCACGATGCAACGTGAGCCCTAGTGATTACGTAAGAGGTTTCATGTTATCAGTGGTAGATTGTAGATCAATATTGAGGTGAATCAATAATGGATGGACAAAAGTCACAAAGTATGAGATGAGATTAGGTCGTCGTTCTTAAGATGAACAGTAATGAGGAAGCATTTAAGAACTTAGATTTATACATATGGGATAAGCAATGAAAGTAACGTGTAGTTTGGTAGAAAACGTCAGTAACGATAAATTGAGGTAAGAGTTATGGTACAGTATGACCTCCTTAGATGCAGTAAAGTCATGTGTATAGATAACCGGGCCTTTGAAATAAGATATAACAATATTCGTAAGTTCGAAAAAGTACCGAGAGAAGAACTTCAGTATACATATAGATGCCCAAAGGGACATCTTGTCAAGATCTGTATATATTTACAAAGTGAGGCCTAGATATTGGCTAAAAACTATAGAAAAAGGAGAGGAGAATCACATAGGCACACTCACAAGGTCAGAGTCGTACAGGCTGCATGATAGAAGGTAGCAACAGTTACGAGATTGGAAGGATTTCGACCACAAGTCGTGGTATGAGAAAGAGGCCTAAAAAGGAGAATGCCTTGGCCTTTGGATTTATTTACAGAATAGTTTCCTAGATGTAAAGAAGAGTTCTAAGGTATTCACAAGAACTATAGGTTATGATAATGATAAGTGCATTAGTCAACATTCAAGGACGAATGTTCCAAAGGGGGGAATGATGTTACACCCCATGTTTTCGTACGTGAAAATACGCCATAAGTAAATTGATGAAAGCTCGGAAATGAGATGTTACATCCCGCATTTTCATATGTTAAAGTTTCGTCGTAAGTTAATCGGCGTAAGTTCGGGAATGAGATTATTTTGAGGTTATAAGAATTTATGCTATTCATAACATGCGATAAGTGAGTGCCGTGAAGGTTAAAGTGTAAACGAATCAAATAAAATAAGTTTCGTTGAAGGTTGTCAATTTGGGATAAAATACGGTCCGAGCTATAATACCCGGTATTTATGGACTAGTTCCATACAAGGTACCACATGACCATGATAGTAGGGTACATAAAGTGCGTTAAGTAATTACTATTTTAAGTAATTTGAGATAGTTCTTAATTATGTGGATGATTGGTTAATTATTGGCTAACGAAAGAATTAACAAGTTAATTAAGAATTAGTGGGTGATTAATTAAGACTTTGGATAAGCCTTAACGTGGCAGCCCACCATTCCAAAATTGTGAATCTTAAATTATGATTGAAAGGTGGCACATTTAGGAGGATTATGTGGCTTAGTATCTAGTATGTGGGGCCCACACCCATTAAAGCATAAGAACTCTCTAATTCAAAGAGAGGTGCTTATATCATATGGTAAGTAATGGATATTCAACAAGAATTCAAACAAAAATTCCTTAGCATCTTAGCAAAATAACATTTTTGCAATTCTAAGGAAGCCCGGTATAATCTTTCTCAAGAATATCATACGAATTTTTCCTACTCCGATCTTGCCATCACGTGTTTTGTCGTGATTGTCATGAGTTAGAGGGATTGTCAAGAGAATCAGTTCAGGTATATGAAGGTTATTCCTTCTTTATTTTTGGGCATGATCCATACGATACAAACGAAACGAGCAAATAAACAACTTTCATAAATGACTTTATTCATAGAAATACTAGATGCCTATGTTTTGGATTCCCCGTGTGTCCTATTGTTCTATCATATGTTCATGGGTCTCAGATAATACATAAGTTGATAAAGTTTATTTCATGATATTAATCAAAGGCATAATGGTCTTATGACATTCCGAGAAATTTTATTGACGTACTTATCATGCATTGCATTCATTTACATTGACCCATGACCAGATGGCGCTATATACGCGTATATATGTATATGGGATATGGGAAAAGGTTACGGTGTTATATACGTACCACCACCTGATCAGCTGGTATACATTGATGATTTTGCCTACAGTGACCGAGATGATATGATGGAATGCCCTCAGAGGCTTGATGATGTTATGTACACATACACCTATGCATGGTATGAAATTTATACTCATATGCATGGCATTACAAATATTAATGATTCACAGAGTTATTCAGACTTACATGTTGAGTCCTTTACTCCATGTTTCTCCCATGTCTATTATCTACTGATTTTCATTCCTTACATACTCGATATATTATTTGTACTGATGTCCCTTTTGCCTGGGACGTTGTGTTTCATACCCACAGGTCCTGATAGACAGATCGAGAGTCTTCCAAGTAGGCTATCAGCTCAGTGGAAGATGTTGGTGTGCTCCATTTGCTTCGGAGTTGCTTATTTTGTTAGTATAATTAGGACATGTATTGATTGGTATGACGGAACCCAGTTCCGGCCTTTATGATACTTATGTACTCTTAGAGGCTTGTAGATAGATGTCATGTATACGGATAATTGTATGGCCTTGTCGGCCTATGTTTTTAGTTTACAAATTATCATGTTGGCCTTATAGGCCCGTATATCACGTGTATAAGTTTCTATGTCAAATATTCTCTCATATTTATTCTAGTTACCTCATGACAGCCTTTCTAACTCATTTACCTATGATAGTATGACAAGAAAGATACGTTATGTTGGTACTCGATTGAGTAAGGTACCGGGTTCCCGTTGCGGCCCATAAGTTTGGGTCGTGACAAGACTCTCCCCCTCCAGATTCGACTACTTACGCAATAATGATCAATATATTGGCATATTTTCTCCAAGTAAGGCACATAACATGATGGTGTCCTTTGGAATTATGGAAATCCTGTCGGACTTTGGACAAGGTTTATCTAAGAGGGTTGTTACGTCAATGACACCTCAATCCGTACTAGGTTTAGCATGATGTATGTACATTTTAAATTAGAGTGAAGTTTCTAGAAGGGTCTAGACTGGTACTCTCAAGTGGAAAACTTAAGAGGGAAAGGCAAGTGATTGTTCACTGCACTGTTGATCGACTAGTCTATCGCAAATAAGCCTTTTCGGTTTAAAAGGGTGTTTTCAGGAAGGCACGGACACTCATCAAGCGCCGCTATGTTGATAATAAGCACGAGAGAAGGCAGTTTAACTCATGAAAATGTGTGAGAACGTAATGAAGCAAATAGGGAAATAGGGATGGGAGAGTGATTATATAGCAGTCTTAGACAATATGAAATAAGCGGGGGAGGGCATGCATGTTGGTTTTGACGCCATTTTGTCGTTCCCCCTTTTCTCACCAAAGCGGGTTTCGACGTGTGAACTCTTTTAAATGGGTATTAAAAGAGAAGACTTGCCACCTAATGGTTTTTAAGTTGCGCTAAGGCACATATTTGCAAATAACTCTATTTGACTAGTCAACACCATCAAAGATCGGGTAAGGGCTCAAATTACCTCAAAAAGAAGGTGTTAGGAACTCTTCAAGGTTCACAACTGTGGTTCCCGGCCAAAATTTAAACTATGTGGATTAGAGAATTAAGCTAGGTGATCAAATAAACAAAGAAAGATGTAGGAGTTGAAAACTCTATTATGACATAAGAATTAACTATATGACTAATTTATACAAGTCTAAAAAAAATCACAAGAAATACAATTGCATTGATCTATGACTGAGTGTGAACAACAAGTATATAAAAGGATAGGGGACCTAAGTTTTTTAGCCTAAAGGATCACCCTATGCAACAAAAGTAATACTTCACAACTCCATTAGGGCAGGGGTTGCTCATACTATTCAGCGGGCACAGACTAACATCTCCTGCTACCCAATTACTATGTTAAAGTTATTACATAAAGGCGCTCTAATTCAATTTTAAAATGTATCCTATGTGTGCACTACACGCCCCATGCCTATGGTCCATGAGGCTTTGGACCTACTATTAGGTGGTTCTAGACTTTACTTAGGTTGCTCAGAATCATAAAACTAGGTAACATTCAAAACAGACAAAACTGCACATAATAGCAATGAAAGGCTTAAGTGGACCTCCACACATAAGCACAAAAGCACGCGATCAGATTTCTGGAACAATTAGACTTGATTTTTTAACACTTTATCCCTATAGGCATGTCATCTAAGTGAGGCAGTACAAAGTAACAGAAAGCACTTGATCAATAATTAAAACCTATTAGTCATGGTATCTAGATTAGAAAGGCATGACATTATTGTATCATATAGGCATATTATCTAAAAGTGTTGAGTAGTAGGCCTGGAAACAGTGTAGCAGTTACTTGAGTCGACATATTTTGACAGGTTAAGTGAAGCGTGTTCATGATTCCTATAGGCATGGTTCCTATTAGTGTGCAACACACACTAAACAAAACAATAAATAAGGCATGCTAGACGTAATAGCAAATAGAATACATAGACCATGTATGCATGTTTTCTACCCTTTCATGCTAGTATTAGAATACCCCAGCCCCTTTCGTTAATCTCCCTATCATTCGTTGTTACAAATTATTATAGATCATATTGAATGATTACATGCCCAAATACAAATACAGAATAACTCACATCTGGGCCTTCAAACAGGTTTAGAACTTCATATGGACCGAAGGCCCAAACTCCAAAGGCGGACGATCCATCAAACACGTTTAGAACTTCATATGGACCGAAGGCCCAAACTCCAAAGGCGGACAGTCCATTCCAGACTCTTAGTACCATAACAGGTTTGACATACCAGGCCCAAACGAATGACTTACTTACCTAAATAGATGCCAAATTCAGCCATACAAGTGGCAAAATATTTATAAAATTTAAATAGACAGCTTAAACACTTAATTATTTAAGCTATAGCTAACAACATCTCTAGTTAAGGCACAAAAGATACATATGAGGCAAGTAGAGGCTTGTAATTCCAGAGAAAAAGTTTAAGAGCGGCAGGATTAACCACTGTAGGATAATGAACCATTCAAAATAGATTTGAAAAGTAAGCATGATCCAGAATTATCCTAAAGGACTTTAGACATTAGAGTTTTGACATGAGGCTTTAGCAGAATCAAGGATAGGAACAAATGAAATATCAGTCTTCACATAGAATTTCTAACATGGGATCCTAGTGATGATACGAGCATGACAAATAGGCTAGTGGGCATAGTCTATAATAGTTAACAAGCAATCACCTAGTTGAACAAAGAAAACTTAACATGTTGAGCATCAGTCATAATACCAAAGTTCAGGGACATTACCAAGATTAACAGGATAGGTAGGCATCAAGACATAGACCAATTAAACATAGAAGAAAAGGCTATGTACTGAAGTCTTAGGCAATATTTGAGGAACACGAACTTAAATAGATCAGGAACATACATTATACTTTAGAAGTAGCAAGAAAAAATAGCATGCTGGTTCAAGAGTTCAAGCAACACTGGCATTTGGAAATTGCATGCATGGATCAACCATAAAGAAGTTAACAAGTTGTACATGAATGGCTCAATAGGAAGTAAATCATTAGTACAAATTTTGGGCATGAATTAATTTATCACAATAATCTGAAACAAGCAGGGATATGAACTCCTGACAAGAGATAGTATTCAGCCGTACATAAATACATTAGGTTAAGCCGGCTTAATAAAGTTAGAGGCCATGGGCGTGCATCAAAATTTTAGAGCTTTAGGCAAGTTCTGATGTTAGGAAACACAAGGCTACAGGATAACTTCAAAGCAAAGAGGACTACAAACAGGGTCTATATAGTAGCATATTGGTTCATCAAAGCTTAAGCAACATAGATATACACAGCATGAACATAAGCAGAAGAAAATAAAATTGTGAGATTCAAAGGCACTTACCAGTTACAAATTAACGAAAAAAGAAATTAGAAAAAAAATTTCCAACAGCAATTCAATTAGCAGTAGCAAAGAACAACTGAATCCCCAAAATCCCAGTGCGTTAGAGTTCCCAAGGGTTTCAAATGAACCACAAGCAGTGCTCGCACTGAGAAAGAACACAATCGAATTTGAATGGCCTTGGCTTTCAGCTGGCCAAGGTCTCAAGTTTTAGAGCATAATAAGTGAGAATGAGAGTGTGATGACCCGATAGGTCATCTCATGTTTTGAAACCTAATTATGTGATATGAAGCCTTAAAAATCATGTTTTAGCCTTCCTAGATTTGCATGCGTAGTCCGGGCATCTTTCCGGAAAGCTTTTATGTTAAAAACTGAGAAAATTAAGAATTTTGGCCTAAAAACTTTATTTGAGTTGACTTAGGTCAATATTTTTAGTAAACGGACCCACATTCATGTTTTAACTATCCTGATGGGTTCGTACTGTAATTTGGTACTTGGGTGTATACCCAGAATCAAATTCAAAAGTCCCTAGCCCGAGATATCGGACTTTGACGAAATTTAAAAGTTAAAGGCTTAATGAATTTGAAATGTTTGGTCAAAGTTTGACTTTGTGGATAACGGGTTCGTAATTTGGTTCCGGAACCCGGTATAGGTCAAATACCATTTTTATGACTTGTCTGTAAAATTTCAGGAAAAGCAAAGTTGGTTTGATGTGATTCGGACGTCCGGTTTTGAAAATAGAAGTTTCAAAGTTTTCTTGAAAATTTCATTTGATTTGGTGTTAAATTCATAGTTTTAGGTGTTATTTTGGCGATTTGATCACGCGAGCAAGTTTGTATGATATTTTTAGACTTGTGTGCATGTTTGATTTGGAGTCTCGAGGGCTCAGGTGAGTTTTGGATAGGCTACAGAGTGAAAATTGGACTTAGAGCATTGTTGGTATTTCAGTTTCTGGTGTAGGCCTCTGATCTCGCAAATACGAGATCAGGCATCGCATCTGCGACCTCTGAAGATTCTGCATTTGCGAGCTATTTCTCGCATTTGCAAAGAATATCTGGGCCTCATGACTTTCGCATTTGCGAACAATCCTTCGCATTTGCAAAGTGGGACGGGGGAAGGCAGTGATTGCAAATGCGATCATATCGTCGCAATTGCGGAAATGGTCAGGCTCACATTAGCAAGTTTTTCTTTGCATTTGCGATGATAAAATGAATTTGGAAACCCTCGCATTTTCGATAGGTTCTTCGCATTTGCGGGGCTCGCATTTGCGAACCCTAGGTTGCAAATGCGACACCTGCAATTGATCAAAATGACTTTGGACGGGATTTTTGGTTCATTTCTCAAATTTTCAAAACCTAAAACCTTAGAGGCAATTTTTCCAAGACTTCTTCTTCCCCAAATCGTTGGTAATTTATTCTAACTATTTCCTTTCAATCTTTCACTACTTTTCCTAAGATTTCAACCTAAAATCTAAGATTTTCATGGTGGAATTAGGGGTTTTGGGTAGAAATTATGGATTTGGTAATTTGGGGATTTAGACCTTAAATTGAGGTCGGATTCCAAAACAAATCACATAACCGGGCTCGGGGGTGAATGGGTAATCGGGTTTTGATCCGAATTTTGGGTTTGGACCAAGCGGGCCCGGGTGTTGACTTTTTCAAAAATGGCCTAAATTGAATTCTTCACAATCGTGGGTAGTTCCTAAGGCTTAAATTGAATTGTTTGGTTGGTAATTTGCTAGATTCTATCGGCTCGGAGGCTTGTATGAAAGGAAAAGTCGTGGTTGAGCTTTGAGTTTGGGACGTTGGAGTGAGGTAAGTGTCGTGGTTAACCTTGATTGAGGGAATAGGAATTGTTTGCCTATTTGATACTTGTTTAATTGTTGGGAACAACGTATATGTGAGGTGACGTGTACTTATGTGTTGTAGTTGGGTTAAAGCATGCGAGTGGGATGTGGTTTCTTGCAAATATAGCTTCCTTTGTTCATGTTATCCATGTTTAGACTAGTATTGTTAAATCGATCGCTTTTATCATGCTTACGAATATTTTGGTAATAATTGAGTATTAATTCTGATGTTGACGTTGACATTGTGGAACCAAATGTAGAAGTAAGGCTCGTACTTGTTATTTTATCTCCATGTTGTTATTTGTTCATCGCATTATGGTAAGGGGGAGTGTTAATGCACGAAGAGTGATGTCGCGCCGTTTCTATTGACTTTATGGTAAGGTTGAGAGTGTTAGTGCGCGAAGGGTGATGTCGTGCCATATTGTGAGTGTAATGCACGAAGGGTGATGTCGTGCCATATTATGAGAGTTCATGCACGAAGGGTGATGCCGTGTCATTTTTTATTAATTTCATGGTGAGGATGAGAGTAAAAGCACGAAGGGTGATGTCGTGCATTCTTCCTTTATTGTGTTCACTGGTCCCTATGGATTCATACTATATTGGCTATTCAAGTTATTATTCTGTTGTAGTTCTTTATCTTGTATTCCCCTCAGCATGTTTTACCCTCCCGATATTACATGTTTAGTTCTTCATTGATGTTACTTGTATATACACTGTTAAATTGTACAGGTTTGATTGTAGGTGTCTTGTCTTAGCCTCGTCACTACTTCGTCTAGGTTAGGCTCGACACTTACCGGTACATGGGGTCGGTTGTATTGATACTGCACTCTGCACTTTCTGTGCAGATTTTGGTACCGGCTCTTGCTGATTAAGAGATTAGCTGTCGGATTTGCTGTCAAGAGACCCAAAGTAGATCTGTTGGCGTTCGCAGACCCTGGAGTCTCTTCTTAGTTTTATCATTTACTGTTTTTTCTACTTCAAAATAGTGTATTTTCCCTTCTTCAAACTCTGTTTGTAGTAATCTTAGTAGCTCGTGAATTGTGACTTCAGACCGTGTGGTTGTAAACGTTGAAGCCTTTATATTATTTCGTATTCACTGTATTTCATCTTAGTTTATTATTGTTGTTCACTGAATTGAATAAGGTTTAGCTTTATAATACTCTAGCGTTGGATGGCCTAGCAAGTGAAATGTTAGGCGCCATCACAGTCCCGATGGTGGGAATTCTGGGTCGTGACAGAGAGAGTAATGCAGTGATTGTAAAAGTGCGTCAAGGGAATCAGGGGGGTTTATATAGTGTTGAATCAGGAGAGTAAAAAAGGAAAGAAATCAAGAAAACACAAACAAGAACGAGTAAAAAATCACATGCAATCAGTAGAGTAACCAGAAAGAAAAAAAAATCAAACTCTAAACCCTAGTTAGGGTTCGATACTCAAAAATCGGCCAACTGGTATAAAGAATCAGGCCTTCCTTCATGTATACGGACGAAATATTATCCAAATCTCCAAGACTGAGGTCGATTCTAGCCTGATATAGAGATGGTACTTGCCAATATTGGGCAAGTACCTAAGTACTGCCATAAACGTGTGACTAGGGGTGGGCATTCGGTATTTCGGTTCGGTATTTAAGAATTTCGGTTCGGTATTTCGGTATTCAGTTTATCAATTGTGTATACCAAATACCGTACTAAATTATTTCAATACGGTTCGGTATTTATTATTTTGGTTCGGTACGATTTTGGTTTAATATTCGCTAAATAAGCAACACTAACGAGTGACAATGAATTAATGAAATACTGCCAGTGCCATTCATAATAACAAAATGTTGCCTACCTTAGTTCAAAAATGGTTTCAGCTAGCCAACATCCAACTCAAAAATGAAAAAGTGTTAGGTTAACACTTAACGAAATGCTAGTTTAGGATTCTTTACTAGTTTAGGCCTTGGAACAAGTAACCAAAGTTATCTTCTAATACAACAAAAGCAATATATCAAGCTAGAAATTATACAAAGGAACAGAAAGGTCAAAATGCCATAAAATTAAATCCAATGAACCCCCCAAAAAATGAACATAGATCACCAAATAAGACAATAGTACTCTGAAAATAACCTTCATCATCAATCTCTTAATCTGAAGATGGCTAGTGTTCTTCAGGTTTTCTACATAGAATCACTTGCAACAGCAGTCGATCCCTTTGTTTGCCCCGAATGGCGGAACCCTAATTCGGAATGAATTCTGACTTCTGAGGAGTGAGGACTGAGGACGAGGAGTGAGGGAGGAGTTCGTTAAATCGTGACTGCTACAGTTAGTACTGAGGACGAGGACTGAGGACGAGCCGACGAGGAGTGTGCTTGAAGCCTTGAATTGAAAATGAAATGCCCTACTTTACTTTAGACCTAATTGAAATATTGAATACAGATTAGAGAGTGGGCTTGGTCAGTTGGGTTGTTGGGCTGCTGGAGTGGCCGAGTGGGCAGTGGGCTCAGGGCTGGAAAATATATTAATGTTGGGCTGGGGCGCTGGATTGGGCAGAGGTCCAACTTAAAAAAATTCTTTAAAAATTCGGTATTTCGGTATTTCAGTATACCAAAATTTCAAGAAACTGATACCGAGGACCGTACCGTAATACCGAAAATCTAATACCGAATTAGACAAAAAAACCAAAAAAAACCGAAATCAAAATACCGATTTAATTTGCTGAAGTTCGGCAAATATAGAACAAAACTTCATCCAAAACATGTTGAAGTTTAGCAAATATCAGCTTATTTAGGGCTGAGGTTTTTACAAATGAACTAAATTACTTCAGCATCTTCTTTTGAAATTTTTTGAAAAAGCTTTACGACAAAACAAATGAATCCAGAAGATGCTGAAGTTTTTGAAAAAGCTTTACGACAAAACTATTGAATCCAGGGCAAAACTTCAGCTAAAACATGCTGAAGTTCACAAATAGAGAACAAAATTTCAGCTAGTAGAATGTTTAAGTTCAGTCGTCTACTAGAATGCTGAAGTTTGCGTGATTGCATTTGCTACTTCAGGCCCGTATGCCTGAAGTTTAGGCGAAAAGTGGGTACGCTTGCAAATTTTTTTTCAAAGCGGGTATAAGTTAAAACATGACCCAAAAAGCGGTATAGATGCAAATCCCCCCTTATTTAAGATTCCCCTATTATATAAAGGGGATCCCATTCATTTGTATCATCATCATTATTCACTGATAAAGAATATATATGTTGCTCGCTATTTCACTTATTATCCATTATTGTTCATTACTGTTCGTTACTGTTCTTGTTATCCAACCTCGAGACCATCTCGAATCGAGGTCGAAAACACTGCTCGAGCACTAGTTTGATTCGTTTTACTGTTCAATTTATTCATTTAGTTCATTGTTTATCAATTGGTATTGAATTAGATCACGTATTCTTAAAACAGCAATACAAATTTAATTGTTACTCGAATTTTAGGGTAAACACTTTCTCTGTTTCAAAAAGATTAATACTATTTTTTTATTAGATCGTTTCAAAAAAATTATCACCTTTTTAATAGTTTTTGGTAAGAAGTATTTATAATCATATAAATACTATGACAGATTTTACATCATAAATTTCAAAATTTATACTCATATAAATACCATAATGTATTTAAGATCACACAAGTCACATGTTTTTTTTTTCTTTATTAAAATTTGTGCCAAGTCGGCCAAATCGAAAATCTTTTTTAAAACTGAGGAGTACGAAGAATGCCTCGGATGGAGTCGAATAAAAATTTTGCCCCTGTTGCAATCTCTAGACAACAACAATAACGACGTTTTATTAAAATAAACCCTAGTTTTAAGTAACCTAGGCCCAGCAAACGCACATCACCCCTGCTGCTTCATTTTCTCACACGTACACCACTCTCATGCAAAAAAACAGCAACGTGTCACCAGCCAAATATTCTCCTACCGCCATTGTTAAGAGCTCCAGTTAAAAGCTTAATTTCAGTCTACATCTTTCTTTATCGGTCGGTACCTTCACTACATCTTTGTTCACCCCCACGAAAATGCAGAACCAATCAGAGAGGAAAAATGTCCATGCCAAGTACGAAGAAGAAAAAGAACAAGAACAAGAACAAGAGAAGAAGAGTACTACTGATAAGCAAAATGAAATTCCATTAATGGCGTTGAACCACGTATCGAGACTTTGCAAGAATGTGAAAGAATCAGTAGATTTCTACACTAAAGTTCTTGGGTTTGTATTGATTGAGAGGCCGCAAGCTTTTGATTTTAATGGAGCTTGGTTGTTTAACTATGGCGTTGGGATTCATCTGGTTCAAGCTAAAGATGAAGATAGATTGCCCAGTGATACTGATACCCTCGACCCTATGGACAACCATATTTCTTTTCAGGTTTCACCCTCTTTCTGTTTCAAGATTTGTATTCCCTTTTGGGGACTCTTCTTTACTTGTGATTTTTTATATGGCTTTTTAATATTTGAAGTTATTAACTACTGTGACTTAGCTTATATTAGCTTTTAAATATATGAATTTTACTTGATAAAACTTAAAGATTCTACATTTGTATTTACAGTCAATTCAAAATCGATTATCATTCTTTTAACATTCTCTCTTTGAGTGAGACGAAGGGAGTAACAAAAGGCCTTTTTTCGAACACTACATAACATACATATCTGTTATGTACTTTTTTAAAATATAAAAAATCTTTAAAAGTGCTTATTGGAAGTAGCAGTGATGCCAGAAATTTATCCAAGTTCTTCCAAACTTGGAAGAAGTGAAAAAAATTCTCCAACAAAAAGTGTTCAATATATGTATATACCTTTAAAACATTCATGGTCGATGTTTATTCGTATGCTATACATGATTTAGGCACTTGAACTTGAATGAAGGGGGGAAAAAAAGATGCACAATAATTATTAATGTGTTGTGGAATTTTATGCGTAGAGCGAAGGCATGGAGGGAATGGTGGAAAGGCTGAAGCAATTGAAGGTAAAATATTTAAAGAGAACGGTAGGAGAGGAAGAAGGAGCAGCTATTGATCAACTCTTCTTCAAGGATCCAGATGGACACATGATTGAGATATGCAATTGTGAGAATGTGAAGCTTGTCCCTCAACGTTCCATTGGCCGCATCAAACTTCCTTTTGATCGTCACATCCCTCCTGTTGAGTTGGGAAAAGATCATGATGCCAATGCTGCCGAACCTTAAAGGATGATGCTTCTTGTCTTTTACTGTTATGTTTTTTAATATGAATATTAATTTATTAGATTATTCAAGATTTGAGTAATGTCTTCTGAAGTACTTTGATCTCCTAATTCGCCAAGTCTTTGCTTTGAATTGTCCTACAAGTCTCGGTTTGGTTCGTATCGTCTAATCTATTGCTTCTCTTAGACGTGATTTCTATAGCCAGTATTCAGAACATAAATTATATTAGCGGACAGGGGCACATTTTTATTATCCTTTGTATTTTGTGGCAACGGTATAGTTGTTTCCGTAACGGGCAGACTGTCAAATTAAACTTCACGTGATTGACTTGTACATCAGTTTTTGTATATATATGTTTTTTTATTTTTTCCCTCACTACAAAATTGATGTCCTATTTGTTATCTTTGATTAAGCAATATATAAACTGGAATATTACTGTAAAAAGAATTACAGTCTTTGTCACCTGGCCTAACAACTCAATCGAAAATGGCTCAGGTTTAAAGTTTTTACCCGGTTTAGTTTATGTTGTACATAACTTGAAAGAAACTTTTTAGCCTTTAGCCTTTTATTAAAGACACACTTTTAGAATTTTTATTATTTTCTTTTTTCTTCATTCCCGGCAAATCACACCAAATTCTCTCCCATGGCCTCTCCCTCCTTTCTTTCTAATCCACACCAATCCTGTCATCCTCTCTTGACCTAGCTCCCGATATTCCCCCTCCCCTTACCCCTAACGCAGTTCTACCATCAATGGTTCGAAGAAGGCTCTCGTTCCTCCTCCGTTGTCCAATCGCGCCAAGTCTGATAGTAGCAAGGAAAAGAATATTAAAGATTTTGAAAGAAAAATTAAAATTCACATAGATCTGACAATAAATAGCTTTCAAACTTGATTTGCACCAAAAAAATAACCACTAATTTTGAAAGATTTTGAAGTCTGAAATTTGGTTATCATTGTTATGACCTTGAAGTTTCGAATTTGAAATTAGGTGTATCTTGTTTGGGAGTTAAATTCTGAATTATTGGCGCAAAATTGTTGACCTATTGACGAGTTGAATCATCCAATACATTCTATTATAACTCGAAACTTGGATAAAAAGTCATAATTATTGTAACAATTTGTATCAACACTATACAATTGTGTATATGAATATACAAACACCTTATACACTATTATACATATTTATTCAAGTTGATACATTATTTACAGTAAGTGTAGTGTTGGACATATTATATTTTTTAGTAGAAATATTGTATAAGTTGTGATGACTCATAGAGTTTTAGACCTTAATTTTGTGTTTCGAAGCCTCCGTTAGTTTCTTTAAGCCTTTCTCGATTTGTGTGCGCAGTTCAGGTATTTTTCCGAAGGCTTTTATGTTAAAATTTGATAAAGTAAGAAATTTTGCCTTTAGAAATCTATTTGAGTTGCCTTCGGTTAACGTTTTGAGAAATCGGATCTGGATCCGTGTTTTACGGTCCCTGTGAGCCAACATCAGCTCATAGGTTTGTACACTTTAACTCATTTTCTTCCATTTCTAATATCGCCCATTAATTTCTAGCCGTAATGTTTGTTCTTCCATGGTAGAAACTAGGGATTTAGGAAGAATTGAGGGGTTTTGCACATTGGAGATTTAGACCTCAAATTGAGGTCGATTCCGAAACTAATTACATAATCAGGCTCGGGGGTGTATGGGTAAATGACTTTTGGTTCGAACCTCGGCTTTTGACCAAGAAGGTCCGGGGTCGATTTTTGACTTTTTGGGGAAAGTTCAAAAATCTAAATTTATGCATTGTAATTGATTCCTTTAGCAATATTTGATATTATTGAGTCGATTATGGGTAGATACGAGTGGTTTGAAGATGAATTCTTGGAGAAAGGCCCTGGTAGAGCTCTGAGTTGACTGCAGAGTGAGGTAAGTGTTGAGTTTAACCTTGACTTGAGATAATTAGGAACCCTTGAACTATGTGCTATATGAATTTCATGTGTTGGGGTGTATATGTGATAAGTAGGGATTTTGATCGCTTACTTGCTCTCTTTTACTTGTGTTTTAGTTCAAAAAGGCTTAAAAGTATTTTCGAAAACTAATGAAATGTATTTGCATAAATGAGTGTTGCAATATGAGCCAAAGGAATCAAAATCAACTCATAAAGGAGTCAAAAGTGAACAAGAACCAAAATAGGGAAAAAAGGCCAGCAATGCGGACCGCGCAATTATTGTGCAACCGTAGAAGAGGAGATTCATAGAGTTGTTATTTGGGTAAGCTGAAGGAGTGCGGACCGCACCAAAATTGTGCGGCCACAAGATGTCAATTGCGGTCGCACTCACAATTGTGCGATCCGCAAAAGTGAAAAATCAGAGAGCTAGGTTCAAGTCAAAAGTCAAGGAGTGCGGACCGCATCATTTTTGTACGACCGCATAATCAAGAGCGCGGCCGCACTCAGAATTGTGCGGTCCGCAGAAGTCTAGCAAAAGCCAGAGCTCAAGTTCAAGGAATGCCGATCGCACTAGAATTGTGCAGCCGCAGAAGCAAGAGTGCGGCCGCACTCAGAATTGTACGGTCCGCACAACCTCCGCTGGGGCATTTTTGTTAGATATTTTCAGCTTAGTATAAATAGGACTTTTTGTCATTTTTAAGTTAAGTTATGTTTTAGAAAAGTACCTGTTCCATTTTATTTTACTACTTTTAGTAATTTTGTACTAGATTTGTCTCCAAACACTATATTTTCATCCCATAATCAAATATATGGATTATATCTTTATTTCTTTTTTAATTTCTGCATTTTTCATGAGTAGCTAAATCTTTAGCTAAGGTTGTGACTCAATCCTAGTGTGGGTATTTGATGGATGTTTAATTTAGGGCTTGTTTGTGATTGAGTTAGTGATATTTAGCCTAGTTCTTGGTAGAAATCAAGAATTAATGGTTGCAAACATTGATTCATGCCTAAATGACTTAGTCTCTACTTGAGAAATAAGGACTAAGTCTAGGAAAACTTGGCTAACAAGGAATTGTGGTGAACTTGACGGCTCCTCACCCACACTACTATATAAGTATGAAGGCAAGGGTCGTGTAGCTTTTACCCGAATGGTCGGGATCGAATCCACAGGGAGCCTATAGATGGGAGTGAGTGTATAAGTGATCTAGAAGGGTCGAGTGTTTCTAATTGCACTTCTAATCATTGGTTGGTGTTGAACTATACTAAGTATATTCTATTGTTTGTAAGCTAATTAATGACTAACTTTATTTTGTTTTTGTTTTTGTTTTTGTTTTCTAATATTGATAAGGGCACTAGGGTCGTGACTGTTGCCTAGGTGGGTACACAAAGGGATTCAATTCTAAGGTCGGGGAATTTGCTAGGGATATAGCTATAACCAAAGCACGAAAGTGCTCACTCTATACCTCTCGGTAGTTTGAGTGATTATACCCTAATTGCCTCTCTCGAGCCCAACTGGGTGCCCAATAATCAATCAATATAGGCTTAGGTAGGGTGTTACTCTCTCGAGGTTTAACCCGTTAACTAGGGCTCAAGTAGGGTTTCATCATTTGTGGGTTTAACCCCTTTGATTGTGACTACCAACCTCTTGATAATGCCTTAATTTTCTATTAGGCTAATTTCTAGACTCAAGTCTTCTTTCTCAAGAAAGAGCCAAGTCATGAAAAGGTTAATTAGTGTTTGCAACCACTAATTATAGCAATAAAAACCTTGAAATAGCCTAAATAGCCAACACCCATTAATTTCCCAACCTTAATTTCAAAACCCCATTACATACCCACACTAGGGTTGAGCCACAACCCTAGCTAATGGGTCTAGCTACTCATAATCAAAGATGAGAACAATGATAGAGAAGAAGAATAACCCATTTAATTGATTCCTAACAATGAAATTGAAGTTTTCAATGTTGAAAATGCAAGAACAAAGCTAAAGAAATAAAAACCCTAAAATATTCACAAGCTCTCTACTTTGAAAAAAACAGCAAATATGTTCCAGATCTGTAAAGAAATTACAAAATAGTCTATTTATAGTCCGCCAAATTTTCGAACAAAAATACCCTTGCAGGACCATCGCGGACTGCGAAAACACGACCGCGGTCCGTGAAAATATTGGTGTCATGACTCGACCTCACCGGATTTCCACCGCGGTCCGCGAAACTTTGACCGCGGCCGCGGTGGGGACTTGCAATTCTCTGGATATCACTGGAACTCCACCGCAGTCCGCGAAACTCCGACCGCGGTCGCGGTGGATGATGGACTGGTTTTCGAGCTTCACTGGAATGGCACCGCGGTCCGCCAATCTACGACCGCGGCCGCGGTGGATACTTGGTTCACACTTTGACCTTACTGGACCTCCACCGCGAACCGCGGTCGTGGTGGCCTTCTTTGTCTTGAGCAACCTTGCTGGGTTTGATCCTTGTGTCGGATTCACTCCTATTTTGAGCATATTTTAGACTGAATGCCTTCATTTCTGGTTCAGTCCTGCAACAAGCACAACATATAAGCTTTCGGGGCCATTTTGTGTAAAATTGTATCCCAAATTCATGTATAAGGGCACGGAAAATGAGTCAAAAATCCAAGTTATCAACTCTCCCAAACTTAAGCTCTTGCTTGTCCTCAAGCAAAACAAAATAAGCCCCACCTCTATGAGAGATTTCACAAAAATTTGGTTGTACTAATGGTGACATCAACTAGCATCAATTGAAACTAACCATAGCCCCTAATGCGAATGACTCATTGACAATGATTGAACTTTTCAAGACCATAGTTTCAAGTGTGATACAAGAGCTTCAAGGGTTGGTCCAATTCATCAGTGAACTTCTAACTATTACCTCAGTGGATCCCAGACTCTTATTCCGTAACTTTCCCTAAGCATCTCACTTTTTAGAATAATGAGACTCAAAACAAGGAATATGGTGAATCGCTCATATCTCATCAAGGAAAGAGTCCCAAGTTCGGCTCAAAGTACCATAGGCTTG
>ML435780.1:0-90099 GCA_005239525.1 Nicotiana knightiana
AATGAATAAAAGATGTAAAAATCAATGTTTTGTCACTTTAATGGTTTTCTCTCTTTGAATCCTCCGAAATTCTTCGAATTCTAAACGTGTAGGAGACTTCTATTCCAATCGGGAAATATTTAAACTCGTCAAAACTCGGAATTGACCGAACTTGGGACCTGGCGTTTGGGCCCTAACGCCTGGCTAACGCCAGGCTAAGGCTGGCGTTTCAGCTCTAACGCCTGGCTAACGCCAGGCAGGGTCAAGCGTTTGGGCTCTGGTGCCCGACTATATCCCGGTGCACTCCTCCTCGCCTCTTGAGCGTATTTTCAATGTATTTGAATCCATTTAGATCGGTTTGCATCTCCAATTCACCTACACATGAAATAGACTCTATTATGCACATAAAAAGTGTATTTTTATCATTCACGCACAAGAAATGTAAGGCATATAACATGTTAAACCATGAATTCTAGCCTCACATCACAACTTAAAGAGCCACTGGATGGAGCAAAGGAAAGCTAAAAGCGAAAGAATGTCGTATTGAAGTTTTCACAAGAAAAGGGATATGCAGATTCATTAGCAGAGTAATAAGAAGAGAGAGAAGGAAGCATTATGAATAAGGTGTGATACATTGATGAAAACGGTAGAGTGTTACAAAACCTATAGTCAAATAAAGAAAGAGACAAAAGGTGATGGGCCTTAAGACAACGAAAGAGTATAGGCCATAAGGTTATATCCTCATTTCGAGAAATAAGTTCGTAACTCCAACGCGACTACCAGAGGGGAGAATTAATCCCAGAGTAACAGAAATCAGTATGGACTGGCAAACAAGATAAACTAAGTATGAATTAGGGACTGAATGATTGGGAAGTATTCGGCATCATGGGAATTTTAGATTTCGTTCCGGTGGTAAAAAAAGGGACCACAGAAGAAGATTCACGATGAATACAGAGAATGGTCATTCAGACACACGCTTCCCTAAAGCAAGAAATGTGAGCAATGTTAAGCTTAAAGAAATGTGTGTGCCAGTTACACTAGGTGTCACCCTCGTAAGTAAGGAATTTTGTTATCCTTGGTACAGAAAGATTACCGCAAGATGAGTAAATGTCATCGATGATGTGAAAAGATGCCAAATATGAAGAGGTAAAACACCTATAGGTAGATCGTCGTAGTGCTAAATCTTAGTACTCCCCTAAAGGGGGGAATATGGAGTGATGTGATATTAAGTCAGAATAAAACGGTTCTAGCAATTATGGAATGGTAAAGGAAGAATGCCAAAAAAAAAAGAAAGAAAAAGAAATGAATGAAAAAGGGATGAGATTGCACATATTCAAAGCATGCAGATATGCTACGATTCCAGGATGTTATGTAAGCACGACGACAAGAAAAGGAAGTAAGGGTTCCTGTCCGGGATGTTATTGTTAGATAAGGAGCCGGTACGTGAGATAAGTTAAGACAGGGAAATAACCTAAGAAAGATTACGCGGAATATGGATATGATAATGGGCCGGCGAATAGTTAGTAGTTGATTTTGGAAAAGCCTAGTCATGACTAGACAAGAAGTCACAAACGAATAAGCAGATCATACAAGATGAATGTAGTAAACTCCAACATGGAGAATTCAGCCTCGCAGTAATGTCATTATAATACTTAAGACATATTCAAGTTGGAGTTGGGGAAGTTAAAGGTACCGTATGAGTGTTACGGGGACAAAAGAAAGTGTTGCTGGGAAGACAGTAAAAATATCATTTCAGAAGCAACCCTACAAGCAATAGGACACGGAGGTAAGTAATTATGGATGATTATAGGCAAGGAGGGACATCAAAAGGTCTGTAATAAGCTCATGGATTTACGAGATTCAAGTGTTCTCCCTAAATACTATAACGAAAGACTAGCTGAGGAAATAAGGAACAAGGCTTCAACCTAAGCACAACGACCTAAAGAAGAAATGGTCGTGTAACAATAGTTTCACAACAACATTGTAAGCACTCCAAAGGAAAGTGGCACCTACCGTGACTAATGAACGGGAAGTAAAATTAAAAGTAATATTCGAGATCATATGAGTTGCACGAAAACTCTGGAATATGTGGGCACTAAGATAAGCTAAGTATGGACGCAACACGTGGGCAGAAATACCAAGAAAAGTAATAGTTTATCTTGAAATAAAGCTAAGATGGACTGAAAGAAATTATTCGATGATCCAGAGTTGGTTACGTTACGAACGCACTTAAGAGTTTAGAGTTTTATACATGCAGCATATACATACATAGAAGACTCTAGTATAAGTTAAAAGAAAGAATTAAGTGCATGTCTTAGACAAATGATTAAATTGTTAGGAGATTGTATCATGGGTATTTTATTTCATCCATGAAAGGCTAAAGTAATAACTAACACCATAAGCCACAGATCGAAAGATAGCTTAAACCTATATGAAGGCTGATCAGAAGGAAGAAGAAACTAAAGAGCTACTTCGATCGACTAAATCTTGAATCTAATTATTGGACCAAGACAATTATAGAAATCGCGATTGAGAACATTGTAGGATCACTTTTAAACGTCAGAGGTGCAAAAGAGATAGTACAGTAGCCATATTCTACTATGATTCTACAAGGAAGCAAATTAGAAGAAGTACCAGCCTTATAAGAAATTAGTATGAAGCTCTCACCGGATTATGTATACACCAGAGATGCATGTATTATATGAATTATACCTATGTGGGAAAGGAGGTCATAGAAGATGTGATGCGAGATGTTAAGGTAAGTAAGGTAAAAGTGAATAACATACGAGATACTCATAAATAGAAGGTTGGGAATAGTCCATACTTCGAATAGAAGGCTAAAATCGCTGGAACTCACTGTCGGTAGCGGTGTCCTTAGTGGCATATCTTTCAGTCTATGGTTTCTAGATACCAAGAGATCTGGTTAAGAAAGTAAAGAAGAGTTAGAGACGATGTGATGTCTCAGAATAACATAAGAAAATCTATGGTGCAAGCAAGTTAAAGGAGGGTTGCGAATAGTATAAACAGGTACATATAGGTCGCAAGCTAGCGTATGGTACAGCGATAAGGTTTTAGGAAGACGAGAGTAAGGATAAGAAAATGTGAGGGAGAAGGTGACGAGAATGGATAAGTCCTTGGGATTAAGCCCATGAAAACAAGAAGGGCTGATGGTTTCTCTAAAGTTATAGAAAGCTCAGTATAGCCTGAACGAACTCAAAGAAGTCTATGATTAGTAGCATTTAGAAGAAATGGAATGTTTCCCTAGTAGTGGAATGAGGGTGTGATTGTGATGGATAAAGGATGACGATTGGGCCTTCGATTAAGTAATGACTTGAAGAGGATTTCATGAATTGTAAGGGACTAAAATACCCATTTAAGGTGAGTCACATTATGATGCTACAAAGTACAGTTATGGAAGTATACAATGTATTACGTAAGAGGTTTCAAGTTATTTGTAGTAGATTGCAGATCAATATTGTGGTGAATCAACAATGGACGGACAAAAGTCACAAAGTATAAGATAAGACTAGGTCGTCATTCTTAAACAGTAATGAGGAAGCATTAAAGGACTTAGATGTATACATATGGGATAAGAAACAAAAGTACCTGGAATTCAATAAAAGACCTCATTAACGATAAATTGAAGTAAGAATGATGGTATAATATGACCTACCTAGATCCAGTAAATTCATACGAATAGATAACCGGGTTTATAAAATAAGATATAGCAATATTTGTAAATTCAATGAAGTATCAGGCAAAACTTCAGTATACCTATAAATGCCCAAAGAGACATCTTTTCAAGCTCTGTATATGCTTATAAAGTGACGCCTACAGACTGGCTAAAAACTGGAGGAAAAAAAAAGAGAAAATTCGCATAGGCGCACATACAAGGAAAAAAAATCGTACAGGCTGCATGACAGAAGGTAGCAACAGTTACGAGACTGGAAGGATTCCGACCATAGGTCGTGGTGTGAGAAAGAGGCCTAAAGAGGGAATGCCCTGGACTTTGGATTTAATCACAGAACAGTTGCCTAGATGACAAGGAGAATAATAAAGTATTTGAAAGACATAGCCTATGAAAATGATAAGAGCACCAGCCAACATTCGAGGGCGAATGTTCCAAAGGGGGGAATGATGTTACATCCCTCATTTTCGTATGTTAAAGTTTCGTCATAAGTTAATCGACGTAACTTTGGGAACAATATTATCTTGAGGTTAACGTATTTATGCTATTTATAGCAAGCGATAAGTAAGTGTCATGAAGGATAAAGGGTACACGAATTAAAGAAAACGAGTTTCGTTGAAGGTTGCCGATTTGGGATAAAATACGGGTCGAGCGATAATACCTGATATTTATGGACTAGTACCATACAAGGCACCATATGACTGTGATAGCATGATGTATAAAGTATATTAAAAATGAGTAGTATTTTTAGGTAAATTGAGATAATTTTTAATTTTGCGGGTAATTGGTTAATTATCGGGTAAGGAGACATTACCTAATTAACTAATAAGGGGATAAAAATTAATAATTTCCCCCAAAAACGTGGAAGCAAGTGTGGAAGGGCTTAAAGCCCAATTATGTGACTATTGAGTCACTTTGATAAGGTGACTTTATTTCTGCTTGATAATCACAAACTTGACGCTCACCCCATGAATTCCTAATTGAAACTAGCTTTTTAATTTGATCCAATCTCCTATACTCCTCAAAAAGAAAACATGCTTTGAATTAGACAAGCTTCAAATGATCTCTTCCCACTCAAACTAAATCAATATGAGGAAAGGAAAGAGGATTTTAACTCGCTCAATTAACAAGCAGTTATGCACACGAAGGACCCTTTAGAAGACCAGTGTAGAAGGCTTTACACTATTACTATGTTCCAAGTGTTTCAGAAAGAGCTTTTAGAGTGCTATAGCTTCGTTGAAATTAAGATAAATGTTTAAGGTGCCACAGAAGAGTATGAGTGGAGATGAGAGGAATATAGTTGCCTTTAATGGCTCAAATCTTAATGTCAGTTGTAGTTGTAAAATGTTTGAGTTGAAGGTATGTTGTGTAGACATGCCTTGAAATTTTTGCAGATTATGAACATAAGAGAGATTCCATCTCGCTATATCCTACGTCGGTAGACAAAGGATGCAAAATATGGTATATTGCAGGTATGTTAAGGCTATCCCTTCTTTCTTTCGGCATGATCCATGCGATACGAACGAAACGTGAAAATACACAAATTCCATAAATGACTATATTCATAGAAGTATTAGAGATATCTATGTTCTTGAATTTCCATGTGTCATAATATTTTATCATTTGTTCATGGGTCTCAGAAAAATAGAAAAGTTGAAAAGAGTTTACTTTATGATATTACTCAAAGGCAAAATGGACTTATGAAGCTCCGAAAGATGTTATTAACGTACTTTTCATCCATTGCATTCATGTGCATTGACCCATGACCAGATGTCGTTATATACGCATATATATGTATGTCTATATATATATATATATATGTATATGTTATATGGGAAAGTTTATGGCATTATATACGCATCACCACCTGATCAGCTGGTATATGATGATGATGTTGCTCACAGTGGCTGAAATATGATTCGAACGACATTATATATGCGTATATATGTATGTATATTTAAACGGTGTTATATACGCGTATATATGTATGTATATATATGTATATGGGATATGAAAAAGGTTATGACATTATATACGAACCACCACCTGATCAGCTGGTATACGATGATGATTTTGCCCACAGTGGCCGATATGATATGATGGGATGCCCTCAGAGGCTGATGAGGTTATGAAACATATACCTATGCACGACATGACATTCATACGCATATGCATGATGCTAAAAGTGATTGATTATTTACATAGTTATCCAGACATACAAGTTGGGTCAATTACTCTATATCTCTTCCATGTCTCTTATGTATTTATTTATGTGCCTTACATACTCGGTACATTATTCGTACTGACGTCCCTTTTGCCTGGGGAAGCTGCGTTTCATGCTCGCAGGTCCTGATAGACAGGTCGAGAGCCCTCCAAGTAGGCTATCAGCTCAGTGGAAGATGTTGGTGCGCTCCATTTGCTTCGGAGTTGCTCGTTGGTTAGTATGATTTAGACACGTATTGTTTGGTAAGGCGGGACTCTGTCCCGACCTTTATGATATTTATGTACTCTTAGAGGCTTGTAGACATATGTCGTGTATATAAAGGATTGTACGGCTTGGCCGGCCTATGTTTTGGGTTTATAAAGGATTATGTTGGCCTATTAGGCCTGTATGTCATGTGTATGTAATGATGTAATAAGAAAGATACGTTACATTGGTAATCGCTTGGGTAAGATACCGGGCGCCCGTCGCGGCCCATCGGTTTGGGTCGTGACAATAATGTTCATAAAGGTGTATTAAATGCTCTGCGCAAGAGCGACTTGCCATTATAGAGAATTTGACATTTATGTTCACTGTTACATCTTCATCAATGACCTTCATAATTGACATTAAATGAGGGCACGATCCTAGGACCTCCTTCCCTAGACACAACTATAAATTGTGAGCCCCGTTATTACCGTAAAGAGACACAAATTTTCTGGCTAAACTCATACTATATTCGATACAAAGCTTAATACAATATTACTTTTCTGCATTTTGATCTCATCATTGTTGTGCCCAGAAACACTGTTCCCGGAACTATCATCTCTGCTGTTTCATCTACATTTTAAGGCTAAGTATAGTACATTTATTCAATTATTGTATTATTTCAGGATCAAATTAGTTCACTTGTCTAGAAACCACTTATAAATTCAACTATATTATTTTACGGGTAAATAGTTTGGTGACCGTGGGGCCTAGACAGTCGTGCAATTAAATTGATCCTTGTCTTTTTTACTAACGTAATTTGATTATTTTGTCTAAGAAAAAATCACAAAATATGGAAAATAACACTGTTAACAACACGCATAACCCTGAAATTCGAGGGGATCGACCTTATTTCGAAGATTCAATCAGCGACACCCCCAATAAGGTGAATGGAGTCATGTCGGTGCATGATATGCAGTACCCTCGACAGTTCGGGAGACAACTCCCGATGATATTGAAGAGAAGCATGTCGTGGATGCAGAGAGGGCCCTGCTAGAGCAACAAGCAATCATTCTAGGTCATCTCACGCGGCAGGATCAGGTTATGACGGAACTGAAGCAGGTGCTACCAGGGGCTTTGAATAATGCAAACAGACGAGATCAAATTCCTCCCGGTGTTCCCGCAAACCAAACAACGCATAAAGTCGACAACAACACTCCCAGGGGTGAAGTTGGCTCCGTAGCTGGGGGGAGCAGATCCGGTCTCAACATTGAGAACGACATGTTCAAGAATCAACTTTTACGGTTTATGAGGGAAGTAAATGCCCGCATGGACCAAATCCCGGGCACGCCACCAGTATTGAAAGGCCCGGACTCGAAAAGTATACTCAATTGTCCTACAAGCCGAATGCGGCACCATATCTAATCTCAAAGCAGTTCAAAATGCCTGAAGTGCCAAAGTATGATCAGACTTCAAACCCACAAGAGCATATTACCACCTACACAATGGAGGTAAAAAGGAAATGATTTAGCTCCTCATGAAATTGAATTTGTGTTGCTAAAGAAATTTGGAGAAACTCTCACGAAGGGAGCTCTAACGTGGTATTCATTATTACCCGAGCATTCCAAAGATTCCTTTGAGATGCTCACGGATTCTTTCGTCAAGGCTCACGTCGGGGCTAGAAAAGTACAATCCCGGAACGCTGACATATTCAGGATCGCATAGGAAAATTTTTAATTATTACGAGAGTTCGTTACCTGATTCGAGAAAGAAAGAATGTTGCTCCCGGATGTCCCGGGTGAATGGGCAGCTAAAGCATTCACCAAAGGATTGAATCCGTGAAGCTCATATGCTTCCCGGAAGCTAAAGGAGAGCTGCTTGAGGTTCAAGCAACAACTTGAGCAGATGTCGACAACCGGTATAAGTCAAAGATAATGATCGAAGATGGCCAGGTCGGTTATGCATTATCGGCCAAAGGACGGGAGAAGATCAGAGAAATATCAAAGGATGATTACGACGCAGACAGACGGATTTCGAGGGGCTAGTTTTTGCCTTACGAGCAGACCGAGGCCGTGGAAGAAAATCCCGGGTAGCAAATAATTTCACCATTTACAGAGGAACCGATCGTGGTCGATATAATAGATCACTCCAGGATAAATAGGCGTCGGGCCTCGGGATCCTTCTTACCCCAAGATTTCGGATTATAATTTCAACGTCAGTATAGTGGAGTTGGTGTCAGCTGTGAGAAACATTAAAGAGGCACAATTTCCAAGACCTATGAAATCTAATTCCAGCCAGAGGGACCCCAACTTATGGTGTGAATACCATGTGACAAACGGTCACCGAACAAGAGACTGTCGACACCTTCGGGAATAAGTGGCTACACTATTGAAGAATGGTCACCTCAAAGAACTCTTGAGTGACCGAGCTAAGAACAATTATAGTTGTAACAGAGACAACACGGAACCTTCAAATGCAGGAGAAAACCTCCCACGCCAAATGATCAATATGATCTTTGGGGGGAATAAGATTAACGGGGTCACCTTTTCAGCAGCAAAGAAGACGAAGGTATCAATAACGCATAGTAAAAGACTTTGGGAAGACGATATCACTTTCACGGAGGAGGACGCAAACGGATTGTTGTTACCACACAACGACGCACTGGTAATTTCTTTGAATGTGTTAGATTTCAGGATTAAACGTGTTCTAGTGGATCCAAGAAGTTCAGCTAATATCATATAATGGAGAGTATTGGAGCAAGCTAAACTCAGCGGAAGCATTATTCCGGCAACAAAGCTCCCCGCTGCATTCAACCTTGTGAGCATGACGATCGGGGGAGAGACTTTGCTACTCACAAACGCTGAAGGAGTAATGAAAAAAATGCTCTTCGAAGTAGTAGATGGTGACATGTGATACAATATCATCCTCGAAAGGCCATGGTTACACGAGATTAAAGTTGTACCCTCAACATATCACCAATTGGTGAAATTTCCAATACCCGAAAGAATCAAGCAGATAAGAGGTTATCAACCGGCAGCAAGGCAGACGAATGCAATCTCAGTTTCCAGTAGAAAAGGGAAGGAGCGCATGACATAGCAATTACAAGAATCAACACATACTCCCGAGCTATAAGGGTTTAGCCCGGAAGCAGAGTCGTCAGAACAATATCAGGTACCGAGATATTTCCAAGTTCCATAAGAGACATATGCAACGAAGTCCACGGCGGAGGAACTAAATCAAGTTGCATTGTTCAAAGAATTCCTAGAAATAAAATTCCATTTGGGGACAGGACTGCACCCCGACTCAGGTATGGTTTTATTTAATTCCTTAAATTAAATGATGATTGTTTTACATGGTCACACGAGGATATGACAGGTATCCCCACAGAAATAGCCATGCACAAGCTGAGTTTGGATCCCAATGTACCTCCGGTAAGACAGAATAAACGCCTTACTGCCAATTCCAGGAATAAATTCGTCAAAGAAGAGGTAATACGCTTGCTTAAAATTGGTTCGGTCCGAGAGGTAAGATATATGGACTAGCTAGCCAATGTAGTAGTAGTTCCTATGAAGAACAATAAATTTTGCATGTGTGTAGACCATAAAGACCTTAATAAGGCGTGCCCGAAAGACTCGTTCCCATTGCCAAATATCGATCAAATGATTGATACCACGGTCGGGCACGAGTTGATGAATTTACTCGTTCCAGGTACAACCAAATAAAGATGAACCCGGAAGATTAGGAAAAGACTTCATTTATAACAAATTTCGGTACATATTGTTACAATGCAATACCCTTCGGGTTGAAAACGTCGGAGCCACTTATGAACGACTCGTAAATAAGATGTTTGAAAAGAAAATAGGAAAGACTATGGAAGTTTATATAGATGATATGCTCGTTAAGTATTTGAATCAGGTGACCACCTTAAGCATTTGCAAAAGACATTTGACATACTGAGGAAGCATACTATGAAACTTAATCCCGGGAAGTGCGCGTTCGGGGTCAGTTCTGGTAAGTTTCTAAGATTTCTCGTCTCGCAAAGGGGAATTAAGGTAAACCCCGACAAAATCAAGGCCATAGAAGATATCCCGGATCAATTGTCGAATGTAAAGGAAGTCTAAAGGCTCACAGGAAGATTAACAACTTTGAGCAGGTTCATTTCCTGGTCGTCGGAAAAATGTCATTGCTTCTTCAAACTGCTAAAAAAGAAAAATAATTTCAAATGGACACCGGAGTGCCAGCAGGATCTGAGGGATCTGAAGAAGTACTTATCAATCCCTCCATTGCTCTCAAAACCAAAAGAAGGTAAAACATTGCTAGTTTACCCCGCGGTTTCACAATTTGTGATAAGTGCGATTTTAGTCCGGGAGGATGAAGGTACATAATTTCCCATTTATTACATTAGCAAAATTGTAACAGGAGCATAAACTGGCTACCTAAATTTGGAAAAACTGGCCTTAGCTCTCGTAGTCCGCTCGGATGCTGAGGCCCTACTTCCAATGCAACTTGATAGTTGTGGTGACTATTTTCCCTTTGCCGAACATCCTCCATAAAATCAAGCTCTCAGGCAGATTGGCCAAATGGGTCGTCGAAATGAGTGAGTTCGACATAGAATATAAACCAAGGACTATAATTAAGTCGCAAATCTTGTCTGACTTCGTGGCCAATTTCAGTCATGGACTACTACCTCTAGCAATTTACAAACGGAGCTTCCAACGTAAAAGGGCCTGGACTCGGAATAGTCTTAATCACGCTTTCATGGGAAACATTAAGGCAAGTCATCAAGATGATCCCTTTAACTAACAATGAAGCAGAGTATGAAGCTTTAATTTGATTGCAGGGCTCGAATTGGCCCGGTGACTTGATTCCGAGGTTATCGAAATCAAATGTGACTCGCAGCTGGTGGTAAATCAGGTCTATGGGATCTTTAATACCAATGAAGAACGTATGCAACAATACATGGTAAAGATCAAGGATATTTTGGCACGATTCCAGGAGTGGTCAATTACTCATATCCCGAGGGAGGATAACGTAGAAGCGAATGCATTAGAAAACTTAGGATCATCGATGAAAATAAAGGGATCAGAGTCCGGCACGGTAGTACAACTGATGAACTCAGTCCTGGATATGGATGGTTATTATGAGGTAAATTCGACTAGTCTAGTCTGGGACTGGAGAAATGAAATAATCAACTATCTCGAGCACGAGAAGTTTCCCGAAGACCCCAAAGCGTCACGGGAATTACGCACCAAAGCTGCGCATTATAGCTTCAAGAAAGGCCAATTATATAGAAAATCCTTCCAAGGCCCGTTGGCCCCGTGCTTAGGAGTGTCAGAAGCTAATTTTGTCATGAGAGATGTCCACGAAGGGATATGCGAAATCACTCGAGCGCAGATTCCTTGGTGCTGAAGTTGGTACGGGCAGGATATTATTGGATTCGCATGGAACAAGACGCCAAAGACTTCGTATGAAAATGTAATAAGTGCCAACGCTACGCACCACTAGTACACCAACCGGCGGAACCCTTACATTCGGTTATGTCCCCATGGTCGACCGCTACCACCGGCTCTCGGAAAGGTAAGGTTTCTTTTAATTCTGACTGACTTCTAAATGGGTGGAAGCAGGTCCTTAGCAGAAGATCAGAGAACAAGAAGTGGTCGATTTCCTATGGGAAAATATAATTGCAGGTCCGGAATACCAAAAGAGATAGCATGCGACAATGGGCCACAGTTTATTGGCACAAAAGTTACAAAGTTCCTCAAAAATTTGAAGATAAAGAGGATCACATCTTCTCCTTATCATCTTATCACAAATGGTCAAGCAGGGAAACAAACAAAGTGATTATTCAAAACCCCAAGAAAAGGTTGGAAGCGGCAAAAGTTAAATAGCCCGAAGAATTTCCCGGAGTTCTATGGGCCTACCGAACAACGACCAAATCGAGTACAAGATAAACTCCTTTTCCCCTTGTGTACGGTGTTGACGACCTAATCTCGGTAGAAGTGGGTAATCCCACTTTGAGCTATTTTTGGGCAGATGAAGAATCGAACAACGAAGCAATGTTAATCAACTTGGAACTGCTCGATGAACGCACGGAATTGGCGCAAGTAAGAATGGCAGCTCAAAAATAGAGAATGGAGCGATATTATAATAAAAAAGCCAACTTCCATCATTTCAAAATAGGAGACTTGGTTCTGAGGAAAGTAAACCAAAATACCCGGGAGCTCAACGCGGGGAAGCTAGGTCCAATGTGGGAAGACCCCGACCGAATTTCAGCTATCAATGGGAAAAATTCATACGAGTTAGAGAACCACAATGCAGACAAGTTGCCTAGAAACTGGAACGTGGCATACCTCAAAAGAAATTATTGTTGATGAACATTATTCAAATAGAAAGTATGTGCTACACTCTTTTTCCTTTCGTTCAGTTTTTGTCCCAATTGGATTTTTCTGACAAAGTTTTTAATGAGGCAGCAATAGAAAGCATACGATGAAGCCAACAACAATAAGACCTTTCATAGCAAGGCAAACAAACAAGCTTCCACTCGGGGACAGTTAGATAATCTTTGGTTCGATAGCAAATTTCAGCTGGGAAGCTATGTTTGCTACCGAACAGAGGTTACCCGACCGTTCAAGAGCACAACCACTAGAGGATTGTTAGATATTCTTTTACTTGATATCATGGATTCCTAAGGAGAAGTAAGTTATGTTTCCGAGTTAAGAATTATCTAGAAATTCATTAGTTGAATCTTCGAAGATACAAGACTTCCAGTGTTCTAATTCGCACTCTTCGCATTCGAATACTGGGAGGAAATGATATGAGGATATGCAACAATGACTGCCACGTCAACCGAGGAACAAAAATTCGAAAATAAAATGCATCATCGGGATCGGGGACTACGTAGCCAGCCCGTAGAAACAAGATGTACAAGATAGCCACAAGTAATGGCAATTTCTTTTCAGCATAACAAATGCTTATGAATTTTTTGAAAATAGAAGGAATAAAATGAAATCCTTTTGTTTTTATCTAGTTTCTTGTCTGAACGATGAATTAACTTTGTCATTTGAAAGTTAAACAAGTACTTAAAATGTTAGTGCCGCAATGAACAAGAGACATCCTCTTCAAGAGCACCATAAACATAAGAGGGCCCTCTCTTATAAAAACCCTCACGTTAAAGGGTTGGTTCCGAAAGAATCTTTGTCTGGAACCAAAAATGCCATCGAAAAAAAATACACCCGGAGCCGCATATGAAAAGGATGCAAAAAGTAGACTTGCGCAAATACTTATAAAAACCCTCACGTTAAAGGGTTGGTTCCAGAAGAATCTATGCCTAGAATCGAAAATGCCATTAGGGGAAAAATACACCCGAAGCCGCAAATGAAAAGGACACAAAAAGTAAACTTGCACAAATACTTAGAGAAACCCTTATGTAAAAGGAAAAAGTACTCAGAACCAAAGTGCTTCGAGGAAAACACATCCGAGACCACACATAGTAAAGCGCGAATAGAAAAACATGCGAAAAATTCTTGAGCAAATGCAAAGATTAAAGACTTGCATGGATATTCAAACGAAAGTAAGACTCAAATGATACTTAAGCAAAAATATGTCTTTATTTACAAGAACATGCCAAAACGGTAAAAGTACAAAATGGGAAAAAGAAAAGAAAAGCTAAACTGAAGCATATCTGGAACCAAGAGGAAAAGAAGTATCCGCATTCTCGATAGAAGTAGGTGGGTCCACCGATGGCTCGACGTTTTCCCCAGTCTGGTCTTCAGCATCGTCGCCTTTCTATCCCTCTTTAATTCTCGAAAACTCGGAATCGGAACCAGAAGAACCAGGAGCATCAGAGTGCATTGGGAGTCCATTTTTAGTAGCCAACTCAAGCTCTCGGGCCTTAGCAAGTTCGACATCAAAGCCAATGATACCAGTTTTGGCCTCTTCCAAGGGTTTTCTCCTCATGTTGTACATGGAATAAGCTTTTTCAACAATGAGGGAAGTCGCTCGGCGCTTGAGTTCTTCTTTGAGTTGGGTTACCTCAGTGGAAAAGTTTTCCCTGGCGGACCTAGCAGATTTGAGGCTGACGTCAAGGTCACAGACAATTGAACTAAAGAGCCTATTGTGCTCGATAGTTTTCCTGTACTTCTCTTCTAACTGGGCGTGTTTCTCCCCCGCAGTAGCAAACTCTTTAATTTTGGAGTTCAAGGTTGCCTCTAAGTTAATCACTCTTTCAGTGGAAGCAACCTCACGATCCATTGCAGCAAGGACGGCATTATAGACTTCAACCCATTTGGCCCTGGCTTCGTCAAATTTAACCCTCAGCGGACCAATATCTTGGCTAAGAGTTACCACTTCTTGCTCACTTTGCCGTAAACGAGCTTTCAATACAACAACCTGAGCAGCTTTGGCTTCCAGTCTGAAAGGCGAGTGACATGTTTCTCATACTCTGCCAAAAGTTGATTCCATGTGGAGGTAATCTTTTCCTTTTCGCGAATCAACCTCTGAAGGCCCTCGAAAGCAAGAAAGTTGGCCTACAAAGTAAGAAGGGTAAAATTCACGATATTCTTACACCCAAAAATACAAGGAGTAATAAAGGAAGAAAGGAACATACCGCTGCGGCATCGTGCATGGAGCTGTTCAAAAAACACTCTCACGAGAGTGCCTGAATTTTTTCCCAATCTTTCTCTGAAGCCAAAGGCTTAAGATAATTAACGAGATCCACCGACTGGGATAGCAAGTTGCATTCAATAGAGACCGAATGAGTAACGTTCCTCTTCCTTTGTGGATCTTCAGAAGGGGTAGCATAATTTTGCCCCAAATTCACATAAACTGGGGATTATGGAAGAGGAACACCTTCTTCATGGTCAGGTGAGGCCGATGGAGGTGATGTAACAATAGTTGGTGGAAGAGTGGATGAAGATGGAAGTGATGTAGCAGTTCCTGGTATTGGTGAAGGTGGAGATGAAGCTATGGAGTTGAAGAGTGAGAAACAGCTGCATCAAATGCAGTGCTGGCTTTTGGATGCTCGCCAACCAAAGACGGCAAGGACCCAATACTCAGCCCCGCAGTACTAGGCACATCAATTGGGGCCCAAAAATGGGAGTTGGGATTTTCTACCAAATCAGATTCTCCCCAAAGTGTTGAGACATCGTCTTTAGTTGGTGTAACTATCTCAACATGTCGAGCATCCTGTTGAGATAATGAGGATCGTCACCTTCTATGTAAAGAAGCTCTCTCATCACTAGCTTCTTCATCATCATCAATCATCACAGTGTCTATGACTGGTCCGGAAGGAGGACCAGAAACCATCGCCACCAGAGATGACTCGGGGCATCAGTCTTTGCCCTCTTATTCTTTTCCTTGGCCGTGGAGGAGCGTCTTCTCTTTGGTTGCTTATCCTCCGGCTGGGGACTCCGTAAAGAAGTGTTTGTGCCTGAAATAGGCCCGGAGATACCTGTTCGAGTAAGTGCCTCCTGAAGCAGCCTCGCTGCATCAGCAGGATCAACCAAAACATCCTCGTCGGGGACAGAAACAGAGCCCACAGGCAGGCCTAATTTCGTGAACAAGTCAGAAAGGTTCAACCAAGTTATCCATATACCAAAAAATGGAAGCAAGGTAAATTAAAATTACAATAATTTTTGGCCTTCCACCCGTATTTAAGGGCCAGTTCTTTCCGCAAACAAATTTCGGGCATCGTGACGTCCAAGATCTTCTGAACCCACCAGTCCAAACCTTCAACCACCGGTGGGATCCATCAAGTTGATGAAACATGCGAAGGGTGAAGAGTTGATACGGCCATAGAAGAATATTTAGTAAAAAGAAATACTAAAAAAGTGCTTACGAGTACGGTCCCAAGCGATCGGAAAGGATGAAGTCGTTGCCGGAATAATGTCGTTGCTGGCGATTGCAACAAACCATTCCATCCACATACGGTCATTGTCATCATCCATGCTAGACAGGAAATCATGGCGTCCACGGTTGTAAAGGTTTATCATTCCCCCGTGGATGATTTTGAGAGAATAGAGATTCATCATATGAGCTAAGGTTAGCTCTTCTCCAGTTTCCTAGCACAAACGTCGAAGGCAGGCGGTCGTTCTCCACACTGAAGGACTTAACTATGCCAAACACACCTGGTAGCGAAGGCAAAACTCCGCAATCACGGAATCAAGTTCTCCACTCAAAGAAAACGCACCCAAAGTAAAGGGATACATGAAAAAGTATGTAAAACCTTCCTTGGGAAGGGTCACTCGCTCTAATAGATTAGGAGCAATGATATCCAACTCATGGCAAAGGCAGTCCTCCTTCAAAGCAGGAATACTAGAAGGACGAATGGAAGAAGGGTACCTACTAACAACCCATGTACGAGGGTTACCAGTAGGGAATTTCTCTTTAACATCCTTTGTGGTACTAAGTTTTCTTGGGATGATGGAACCCACCGTTGGAGGAACAGAGTCCTCGACTTTGTTCTTGTTCTTTGAAGAACCGACACGCTTGGATGAAGAAGCCATTGAATAAGAAGAAGGAAAATGTTTTTGTTTGAAGAGAATTAAAGAAAAGATGGAGAACAAAGATGCAAATCAAAAGCTCGAGAAATTATGAAGTACAAAGGAAAAGAATGATGCATATAAGTAAAATTTTGGCGGCTAAATTCATCGCCATGATTACCTCGATAATCGGCAAAAGCTATGTTGAATCATGGGATGACGCATTATGAAGTACAAAGGAAAAGAATGATGCATATAAGTAAAATTTTGGCGGCTAAATTCATCGCCATGATTACCTCGATAATCGGCAAAGCTATGTTGAATCATGGGATGACGCATTATGAAGTACAAAGGAAAAGAATGATGCATATAAGTAAAATTTTGGCGGCTAAATTCATCGCCATGATTACCTCGATAATCGGCAAAAGCTATGTTGAATCATGGGATGACGCGTGTTTGGGGCATTAAATGTGAAGAGACGTACGTCTAATCAACTGTCAGAAGCCCTCAGAGGGAGTTATGGTAATTCCCGCCAAAAAAAGTGTTTCTATCAACTTCCTGGTAACACAAATTTATGTCACCGGAAAGTAGGGGGACTATCTGTATAGGGTGAAATATGATATGACACGTGGTCATCAAAAGGAAAGACACGTGAAACCCAAGACAGGGATGGCCGAAGACCAAACGCAGCCATTTCGCTTGTCACCGGAAGGGATAACATTCATAAAGGTGGATTAAATGATCTGCACCCAGTAGAATTTAATAAGGAATATTCTGCAGCATTAAGAGCGACGACCCGTTACAGAGAATTTGGTATTTATGTTCGCAGTTACATCTTCATCAATGACCCTCATAATTGACATTAAAGGAGGGCACGATCCTAGGACTTCCTTCCCTAGTCACAACTATAAATAGTGAGCCCAGTTATCATTGTAAAGCGACACGAACTTTCTGGCTAAATTCATACTATATTCTATACAAAGTTTAATACAATATTACTTTCCTGCCTTTTGATCTCATCATTGTTTACCCGAAAATCCTGTTCCCAGAACTATCATTTTTGTTGTTTCATCTACATTTTAAGGGTAAGTATTGTATATTTTTTTAATTATTGTATTATTTCATGATCAAATTAGTTCACTTGTCTAAAAACCATGTTTAAATTCAATTGTACCATTTTACGGATAAACAGTTACATTTTGCATGGAAAGGACATTGGAATATTTAAAGATCCTACTTTGGCATCGTTACATTTCAAGGTGTACCAGTTATTTTTACTGTTCTTTTTCTTTGTTTATCTTCTTCCTTTTCATTCTTTGTTTTGATTTAGTACTTTGGCAATCATTCTTGCCTATGCCCATTTGACCTGGTTCATCACTACAAGAGATATTAGCAGAGTACGAGGAATGTTTTAGGTGGTAGTTCTACCGAATTTAGAGCTATGTTGTTGGACAAGATATTGTATTTATATAACATTCTCATGTTGAGTTTGAATTATTATATTTTTTATTACAGTGAATAGAAATTGTGGCAGAAGAGAATCAATGTGATTATCGTTTCTCGTATTTGTACTAACTATTTTAGTATTTCTTTAATTGCAGATATACCATAAAAAGTAAAGTATATTAAAAACGGAGGACAAAAGGAAGTCCCGGTCAAGATACTAAGCAAATTTCATAACTCTTTATAATTTATACGGTATTGCGAAAGTTTTATTAAATGATTATCAGGCCAGGTAAAATTAAATTCGATATCTTTTATTTCTTTCATAACATTTTCTTTTCCATAATTTATATCCTACTATTTTATATATAGATGAGAAGTAAAGGTTTACATATATTGTTGTATGAAAGCTTTCACCACAAAGCAGACTTTTTTAAAGATTTTTTCAATGAGTAATTGAGTACGGGTATTGCTTTCTAATTTTTTGAACAAATTTTTCCAATGAAGATGTGTTGATATTAAATAGTATATATACTTTCAAAATATCATTTCTCATCATTATTTAGTTAACAAAATTCATACAAGCATTTTTCTATAATTTTTCATAATTTTTAGAGCTTTAAAATTGATTTTCTTACATGAATATTAATTACCCCTTCAAATCATTTTTGTGATGACTTATTCATCTAAAATTATTACTTGCATCCATAATATATTGTTTCAAATATTTTTACTGCATCTTATATATGCTAGTATTTTAGGCTATTAGCACAACCTTGCAATAATAGCCTATATTTTACAATTTTATTGCATTCGTCATTATATTCAAGGTCCAAATAATATTTTATATTTTTTTTAATTTTACAATATTTTTAAGGTATTAATTTGCATAAATAGAATTTTTATATTTTTATTTAATTGTTTTTATTAAATTATTTTCCTTTTAATTTTCTATTTAAAATCTGGTCCAAAATTAGGTTAATTTCGGATCAAATAAGGTCCAAATGAACCAGCCCACTTTGATTAAATCCTCAAAATCCCAACCTAAGCGAGTCTACCCAGTCCAAACCCGAGCCAACTCCCCTTGAATCTCAGTCTCTGATAAAAAAAACAATCAACGGCTCACAACACCTCACTCCCTTTCCTTATATCCCTACTCCAAAACCCTAGAGACCATTCCCTTTCCCCAACCGCCCTCACACGCTCTCATCTCTCAAACCTAAACCCTTGCCGCCTCACTCAAATCCCAGCCCCAATCCAATATTACATGGAAATCATCCATGATTCCTTTTCTTTCTTGCACATACGAAGATACTTACCATCTTTTGAACGTTACAAGTACTGGGTACTTGATTATTTATGGAAGATGATTCGTTGGTGTTCTTTTGACTCTGATTCTGTATCATCTTCATGTTTCTGATCTGATACACTCACTATCAGACCCCATGGCTTCCATCCAGTGAGGTTTTTACCATTTTTGTTCCTCGTCTAAACTAGGGTTTCCTGGATTTACCCTAAAACTGATTCTAATTGATTTTTTTCATGCCATATTTTCCTTATTTGTGTTTAATCTACTGTATTTTCTTATTTTATGTGTTGATCTTTACTACTATAAAAAGCCCTTCCCATTCCCCTTTGAAATAGACTTTTAATCACAAAATTCGATTCGAGGCCCCCGAAATTCGATTTTTCAACTTTTCTTGGTGCGAGCACTTCCCGGGGTTAGTTTGAAGCCTTTGAAACTCTGACGCACTAAGATTCTGGGTTCTATTGCTCTTTGTTGACGTTCAGAGTATTGTGGAGTTTGTTCTTTCTTGTTTGTCTATTTGTCAATTGATAACTGGTAAGTTCCTTAGCTTTTGCTATTTCATTCTCCTGTGTTCATTATTTGCATATTCATACCTCTGAAATTGCATGACCTAATGTGTTTCTATACCATCTCTATGTGCAACCTTGTTGGCATTGAACTTGTTTTGTGATCTGAACTTCTTTAGCATTTGAGTTTACCTAAAACTGCCAGTTCTGAGATATGTTTATGCTTAACTTGAATAATTCATACTCTCTTAATTTCATTTAGCCTAATGTGTTGGTATCTGAATGTTGACATTTGCTGCTTGGCATGAGGTTGCTTCCCTACTTTGTTTTGGGTTCCTGAATGACTGACTCGTATCTATAATGTGTCCCAATCTATGTTAAGACCTTCATTCTAGATATGACCTGCTCACACAGTATTTTGTCACTCATTATGTCTTTGGTTTTCTTAATCCTGTATCCCCTGGTGATTAGTTGGGACTTTTAGAGTAGCCATCTTAACTTGTGTTTTCTTATAATGTTTGATATTGTTTTGTCTTATTGATATAAGTTGGCATGTCTACTTTCTGGTGTTGTGATGGATATTCAACATAATTTGGACCCCTAGGCTTTAAATCCTTTGAGTTAGTGCTCTACTTTAGACCCATGTGGTATTGTGCACCTTTGTATGTTAATCCACTGATCTCATAAAACCTGATTCCCCTGCTTCTTACAAAATATTTTCTTCCCAATATGCTAAGTGTTTGAACTTGTGATATCGACCCGTCCTTTGAGTTTTGTTGATTCTCTTTGCTTGTATGTTCTTTGTTTAATTACTCCTGCTATGTCTGCGTCTAAAATATAAGTGCACCTCTTCAAATTCTATCACTTGATCACTGTTCTCTTACTCTCATTTGTTACCTACAATATTCTGAATCTATCACTCTTGGTCGGCTGAAAGCCAAGGCCACCAAAACTCTGTCTATTTGACCTCCCTAGTGTGAGCACAACTCGGGGTCTATTTGAGACCCTTGTAAACTCTAACACACTAGGATTTGTGATTCTTTGATCACTCTCGTTGCTGCTGGAACTTGAGTTGTCTCTGGCATTTAGCTTTTCTTCCTCATATTATTTGTATAATCTGCAAACTAGGTTGTTTAAGTGACTTCTGTGTGATTCAATATTTGGGTCATATGATCAATTTGTGACTGTTTGGCTTGGCTTGAGTTCCTCTATGACTTTTGGGTTGTGTTGATGGGCATAGTCCCCTGTTTGGATCATGGCATGCTATTTGCGAAGGAGTTTGTTGAAGGCCCAAGTAATACTAGGTATCTCCTTTGGGCCTCCTGTAGGCCTACTATTTCTTGTGTAATATTTAGTCTGTAATAATTTTGTAATAAACAATTGGGGTGTTAGTGAAATTGGGGAAACAGGTATATTCTAATGTTGCATGAAAGGGTAGAAAACATGACTATAGGTTTCGTATGATTTACTTGTTATTTTATCCAACCTGCCATATATGCTATTCAAATTTTCATGTACACTAGTAGAAGTCATGCCATTAGGGGAATCAAACACTCACACAACTTGTTTACTATCAAATCATGAGCTTAAGTACTCTATTTATTCCCATGTCTACTGCTACGTGTCACTAGACAGCATGCCTATAGTAAACAAACACCAATAACCATCCTTCAATTTGCATAACTGCAGCATGTTCATTAGATACCATGCCTATAGGATTATACTAGCTTATGCTCTATTGGTCCTCATCTAGATATCATGTTCATAGGTTCTTAATCGATTCATCAGCTACTGTTATATCTATCCCTCGCTTAGAAAACATGCCTATAGGGACGAAGTGTTACAGAATCAGTTTTCAACTGCCAACTATTAGAACCTAGCTATAAACTACTGCTACTCGCTTAGAAAGCATGACAATAGGATCAAACACGAGTAATTCTAAGTATTTCCAATGGTTTTTCACTCCCCTTATTGCGTAAATCACTCAAAGATCATGTCTATAGGTTTTAGTAACTTATAATCTGTAATATCAATAAACATCATAGTAGTACCAGATACTCTTACACTGTGTAGTTGTTTAGAAATCATGTCTATATGTTTAAAGTGGCGCCTTGTATCTGAAACTGCTTGTACGTTTGAATCAGATCATATAGAAACCATGTCTATAGAGCTTAATGACTTCAATTTGCCTCAATTCTGAAATTGTCTAATGCCTAACGTAGAAATATGTTTGCGTGCATTTATTGTCTAGGTGTGGACGCTAACTTAAGCCTTTAATTGTCCTTAAGTGAAGTCCTATTTGTTTTGAATGTCGTTTAGTTTTATCATTTTGAGCAGCCTAAATAAAGTCTAGAACCACCCAAATAGAGGTCCAATGCCTCCTGGACTATAGGCATGGGACGGGTAGTGCACGCATAGGGTACGACCTAGAATTGAATTAGAGAGCCTTTAGGTAAACAACTTTAACATAGTAATTGGGTATCGGGAGATGATAGTCTGTACCCGCTGAATAATATGAGCAACTCCCTATCTTAAGGAAGTTGCGAAGTATTATATATGTTGCACGGGGTAATCCTTTAAGCTAAAAAACTTAGGATCGCTTCCCCCTCCCCCCCCCCCTCCCCTTTTTTTTTTCCTCTTTATACACTTAGTCATCTAATATAGACTGTTAGTTATGCCCTTGTAGATTTGTATCAATTCTCCTTATGTCATAATAAAAAATCTTTAACCCTTTTTCTCTTTGTTTATTTGATCATCTTGCCTAATTATAGTCCACATAGTTTAAAATTCGGTCAGAACTCATATTTGTGGTCCTCAAAGAGTACCTAACAAAATGCTTTTCTTCATTTGTGGACCTCGAAAGGGGGCGCGACAAGATGTACAACTAACAAAATGTTTTTCCTCTTTTTTTTTCTTTTTCCCCAGTAACTCTAAAGATTTTGATTTTCCTCACCTTTCTTATAATTGATGTTTATTATTGTGTAATAGTGTCTGCTTGGAGTTACTGATGAGCAATAATGATCGAGGAAGGTCTAAGTAGCAAGAGGTCATCATTTTTATTGCTTGCTCAGTACCAATGGAATTTGTGAACACTGGGAGAGAGTGAGAGGAACAATGGCACAGACCATAGAGTATTTAGCCAGTTTAAGAATAATTGTAACGTTTCTAGTGACAAGTAACAATAGCAAGTTTAAGAGTCACTTAATTTGTTAATCCTCTTAATTACTCTTCTTTGCCACTCGGCCACTCCATTTCTTATGAATTTAATGTATATTGAATGTGGTATTTATTTGGAAAGTGATTACTCCCTAAGTTCACTTTTACTTGTCCATTATTCTAAAAATTTATTTTCACTTTTAGCATATCAATTTTTTCTTGTTATACCCACGGTATTGATTTCTCATTTCAACTTATTTTCTCAAATTCATAAATATGCATCAATTAATATGAGTATCATGGTAAATTATGCATTTTCATTTTAAATATTTTTTCCGGTGTTTACTAGGTTTTTTCATTAACTTTGTTAATTATTTTATTTCTTCTTTATTGATTTTAATGTGATAATTTGTTTAGGTTAGTAAATGAAAGTAAACAAGGAACTAAAATTAGTGAAGTGATAAGATAGCGAAGAGGAGAAAGAAGCAGGAAGAGGATGAAATTGATGTGAAGAACTGGAATCATAGAGTAAAAATACATTTTATATGGACATATAATACAAATTATTCTCAAATATTTCATATGGACATAAAATACAAATTATTCACAAATATAACTCATGCATAGGATACAAGTTATTCACAAATGTTACTCTTCCTTTTATAACCTTTTCATTTATTTCTCGACTAATTATTGGATTTTCAGTTTGAACTTTTGAGGATTCTCTCTTTCTAGTTATCTGTTTTTTTTTTTTTTGATGAAGTTCTATGTTGGATTTGTAGGAGAACTTTCAATAGAAGATAACATAGTTTTCATAGTGTTTCTTATATAGTTCTATGTATAGTGTTGAAGGTATAGATATCGCAACCATAATGTCATTGAAATGCTTAAGATTTTTTATTTCATTTAACTTTTACAAATAAATAATATATATATATATATATAAAATTTTTGTAAATGATCGTGTGAAGCGCGGATAAATACACTAGTTATCAATAATTTTCACTTCTCCCATGAAAGTTGGAGAGTGTATTTTCTTCCTTCAATAACTCTTATAAACAAGATGAAATAAATTAAAATACCATCTAAAATTTACAATTATTGCAAGCTTGGAAGAACGGGACTTGAAATCAAATATGAAAAATGAGTATAAATCAAGTGGTGGTGTTAGAAAAACTTAATAACACTTGAAGGGATGAAGACTGGTTATAAACTGCCCTCAACTTGAGACATAATCAATATCATTTGCTATATCAGGTAAATCGTTCAAGAACTAGAAAACTTTTTATTTTCTCAATTTTGCTGAAAATCATTTTTTGCAAAAAAGTATATCTTCTGGCAAAGAGTCTTTTTAATTTTTTGAACCAAAATGCCACCTAAGCTATGGATCCCACCCCTCCACAATAATTTTCTCTTCGTATCCTCAAATGCTTACTTAAATGATTGACACATGTTTATTTTAAATTTTAAATTTTAAATTTTAAATTAAATTAACTTAGCAAGCGTCTTTTCTATGAAATATGAAGCATCTTTACTTTAGTTAACTGTTTATTTTAGAAAAAGTATCTCGAAAAAATTTCAACTTCCAAAATTTTAGGAACCCATTAATATCACTGTTTTCAATTATACTTTTTGACATCTAAATATAAAATTTATCTTAAAAAATAAAATCGTATAACCAAAAAGTAATCATTCCAATATATTTTTTCTATTAACCAAAGAAACAGTATTATCTCCCACAAATGTTTTTTGCAACCTATCTCTATAATTTAAATTAAAAGATAGCATTTGGGGGTCACTTACTAAAATTATATGCTTAATTTTAAAAAATCATGTTATTTAATATTACGAGAAAAAGAAAAATATGGATGATTTTAAATTTAAATTGAAAATTATTTAATAAACATGTCTAAAATAGGATAAATGCCCTTACATATTTGCAAAAAAAAAAAGAGTACAGAATCAAAAGGTTGTAAGGGAGAAAAAGACAAGGTAATTAATGTAACACCCCAAAAAAATTTGAAGTATTTAAAAGGCATTAAGAAGATTGATATATGATAATTATATTTTGCGGGGCTAATAATATAAAAGATATCACATGAATATGATAATAGGCGTACCTAGAAATAGTCGAAAGACAAATCCAAGTTGAAAATGTTTGATTGATTTAAGTTTTAAATAAGTCAAACCCCTACTTTAAACGAGCATAATTTCCAAAGTCATGATTTGATAAAATAAATTCTTTGAGGCTATTAGACTATAAATCTATTTTGATAATATCAAAATAAATAAATAAATTGAAGTTACTAGTTAAAACCACTGAGATTGTTTCGAATATTGAGTTCGTTACCATATAACTACACGTACTGGTGTAAGAATATATTTCACGGCTAAATCGAGGTTTGTGGGATAAAAATTCCTCATTATGAGAGAAAATAATTATTACTTTAAGTCATGAGATTAAGTCGACTTGTACGACACTACGGAAAGCCGCCAGCCAAAAAGGATCAAATACTTATTGCAAGGTGAATCACCAAATGATTATTATTATGTCAGTATCGATATAATACTTCTAGTGAAAGATAAAAGAGGACTTTCTTATATTTAAGCTTCAGGAGTCGAAAGTGATTTCAATAAGTTAATGAAATTGAAATAGTTTTGTATGAGCTTCTTAAAATCTTGGATTGATATAAATATTTTAAAAGCTTATATTATAAATTCATATTTTACTCATCTTTTTCTTTAAAAATGATAAAGAGCATGATTAATATAATTGTTTATTACCTTTTATTACTTTATGTAATGACATGATAGGTCATCTTATATTGTATAACCTAATTCTGTATTTTGAGGTCTCAAATACCTTATTTTAGCCTTTCTCGATTTGCGTGTGCAGTCTGGGTGTTCTTCTAGATGGCATATATATTAAAAACTGATAAAAATAAGAATTTTGCCTTAAAAATTTATTTGAGTTGACTTCGGTCAACGTTTTGAGCAAATGGACCCAGATCTATATTTTGACGATTCCGGTGGGTCCGTATCATAATTTGGGACCTGGGCATATGACCGAAATCAAATTCAGAGGTCCCTAGCTCGAGTTATTGATTTTTGTTGAAAATTAAAAGTTTTATGATTTTTAAGAATCAATTGATATTTGATTTGATTGATACCGGGTCCGTATTTTGGTTTCGGAGCCTGGTATAAGTTCACTATGATATTTATGACTTGTCTTTCGAATTTGGTGAGAAATGGAGTTGATTTGACGTGATTCGGATGTTCGGTTGTGAAAATAGAAGTTTTAAAGTTTTCTTGAAACTTTCATTTGATTTGGTGTCCAATTTATAGTTTTGGGCGTTATTTTGGTGTTTTGATCGCGTGAACGAGTTCGTATGAGGTTTTTAGACTTGTGTGCACAATGATTTGGAGCCCCAAGGGCTCAGGCGAGTTTCAGATAGGCTACGAGGGTTTTGACACTTAGAAAAAACTGGTTTTTGTGCTTCAGCTGTTATCTGGTGCGTTGCGTTTCGCTATCGCGAAGCAACTCTCGCGATCGCGAAGCCACTCTCGCGGTCGCGAAGGGGATCTGGGCTGGGGGAGGATTTTATACTACTCGAACGCGAGACTATGGTCGCGAACGCAGAGCATTGGGGGGTATGCTCTACGCAAACGCGACCCGTCACACGCAAACGCGTGGCGTTAGCAACGCTGGGTAGGGGACTTGAGGCTACATTACGGGAATGCGGGTCTTGTCTTGAAACGTGGAGGTTAGGAGGGCTAAACATTCACGAACGTGTGTAACCTCTCGCGATCGCATAAGCCACTGAGGCATTGCTCTTCACGAACGCATCAGGAAATTCACTCGAACGCGATGAATACCTGACACCAGTGATAAAAACAGAACCATTACGGGATTTTGCCATTCTTTCGAATTCAAAAACTAGAAAACCTAGAGGCGATTTTCTCAAGAGATTTTCTTCCCCAATTTGTTGATAAGTGATTCTAACCTACTTTCTTTCAATTACCCGTTGCATTTCATACGTTTTCAACCTAAAACATAGGATTTTTATGGTGGAAATTGGGGGTTTGGATAGAATTAGGGATTTTTATAAAATTGGGACTTAGACCTCAATTTGAGGTCAGATTCCGAGACTAATTACATAATCGGGCTCGGTGGTGAATGGGTAACTGAATTTTGGTTTGAACCTCAGATTTTGACCAAGCGGGCCCGGGGTCGATTCTGGATTTTTAAGGGGAAAGTTTGGGAATTTTAAATTCATGCGTTGTAATTGATTCCTTTAGCAATATTTGATATTATTAAGTAAATTGTGGTTAGATACGAGCAGTTTGGAGGCGTATTCTAGAGGAAAAACTATGATTGATCATTGAGTGGCCTTTGGAGCGAGGTAAGCGTCGTGTCTAACCTTGACTTGATGGAATTAGGAACCCTCAGACTATGTGTTATGTGAATTTCATGTAAGTGGCGTATATGCGAGGTGACGAGTGCGTATGCGCCGTCGAATTACCTATTTTCCCTGTTTTTATGCTTTCTTTAATTATCTCGTTCCCTGTCTAACTTGTTATCTGCTCTAAATATGTTTCTAGGCCTAATTGCTACCTGTTAATCAATGTCTTATCCCGTTTATGATATTAGATTTTTTTCGTACTTTCATGATTTCCTACTATTTGCTCAAGATGGTTTACTTCCATCTTCTAGTTGAACCTTCTGGATTGGTCTCGCTGTGTAGAATTGGTTATGTAGATTCTACTGCTGTGCAAGGTTTCCTATTTGGTTTAGTTGGTATTTATGGATTTGTAAAGGCTTCCCGTAATTTGAATTGTGAATTTGACTGTGTACATTGAATACTTGGTACTGATATAGTGGGATCGGGTTGCATGCCACAACAAGTGAGATAAGGGTGAATAATGTGGTGGAATAAGGGTGAATCTATATTGTACAGTGGGATCGGGTTGCACGCCGCAATGGGTGTAATAAGGGTGGATTGTTTGGGTGGAATAAGGGTGAATTATGATTATGATATTGTGATACGGTGGGATCGGGTTGCGCACTGAAATAAACTACGTGTTATATTTCTCTAAGCTGTATTAGTTTTACAATATTTTCTTCCGCACTTAAGGATTGGTAAATTCTGACGTTGCTGGCATATTTCCTGGAATTGTTGTTATTACTTGCAATTTAGTGCTTAAATTTCATTCTGTATTTCCTTTTTCTGCCTTTATTGTATATATTATATACAAGTTGTAGTGAGAGTGACCCACCTTAGCCTCGTCACTACTTTTTCGAGGTTAGACTCGAAACTAACAAAGTACATGGGGTCGGTTGTACTCATGCTACACTATGCACTTCTTGTGCAAATTTGGGCATTGGTCCTAGCTGATCGAGAGGCGTAGCAGCTCGGACTGGTTCATTGGAGACTCAAGGTAGATCTGTTGGCGTTCGCAGACCTTGATGTCCCCGTATACCTTTTCCTTGTTTTTATTGTTTCTTTTGTTCAAACAATTGTATTTCTTTCAGACTTTACTTGTAGTAAATCCTAGAAGTTTGTGAATTGTGACTCCAGATCCGGGTTGTAGTAAATATTAAAGTTTTTATATTATTTCGTTGTCGCCTTATTTGACGTTATTTACTGAATTGAATAAGGATTAGCTAAATAATTCTCTAATGTTGGCTTGCCTAGCAAGTGAAATGTTAGGCGTCATCACAGTCCCGAACGTGGGAATTCCGGGTCGTGACAAGTTGGTATCAGAGCACTAGGTTGCTTAGGTCTCACAATTCACGATCAGGCTTAGTAGAGTCTTGAGGATCGGTACGGAGACGTCTATGCTTATCTTCCAGAGACTATGAAGTTTAGGAACCATTTCACTTCTATTCTTCTCTGTCATGCAATTTTATTCTATTATTGCTGATTGAACTCTTCTATTCATGTCCTTTTGCAGATGGCGAGAACACGTGCTACGTTATCAGCTGGACAACAATCGGATCCCCCAGTGGAAGCTTTTACGAGGGGCAGAGGCCGAGGTAGGGGCCGAGCTCAGCCCAGAGATCGATCACCAGCAGTGCAGCCCCAGGTGGTGTTTGATGAGGAGGTTCCAGCCCAGACTGTGCTTGCTGGACTAGCTCGGGTTCCGGAGGGGTTCATCGTCATCCTAGTGCTTCAGGATACTTTGGTCCATTTGGTGGGCCTTATGGAGAGTGTGGCCCAGGCCGGTACTTTTCATGTGGCACTAGATGTCTCTCAGGCTGGGGGAGGAGCACAGACTCCCACTACTCATACTCCAGAGCAAATGGCTCCCCAGTATTAGACTCCAGTAGCCCCGCCAGTTGGGATTGTTCAGCCAATTGTTGCGGCACAGGCCGATGATGGATCCACTATGTTTTATGAGGATTTATGGAGATTAGAAAGTTTTACTAACTTCAGTAGTGCATCTTCAGAGGATCCCCAGGAGTATCTTGACAGCTGTCATGAGGTGCTACGGAACATGGGTATAGTGGAGACCAATGGGGTCGATTTTGCTGCATTTCAGATGTCAGGTTCCTCCAAGAAATGGTGGAGAGATTATTTGTTGACCAAAACAGCTGGGTCGCCTGCTATCACATTGAGAGAGTAGCATCACCGTCAGTTCGAGCGTCTCTAGCAGGGCAGTAAGACTGTTACTTAGTATGAGACTCGTTTTGTGGATTTTGCCCGTCATGCTCTTCTTCTGATTTCTACCGAGAGAGAGAGAGAGAGAGAGAGAGAGAGAGAGAGAGAGAGAGAGAGAGAGAGAGAGAGAGAGAGAGAGAGAGAGAGAGAGAGAGAGAGAGAGAGAGANAGGGTGTGGAGGTTTATTGACGGACTTGCTCAACCTATTAGATTGCAGATGGCTAAGGAGACTGGGAGTGAGATTTCTTTTCAGGAGGCTACCAATGTCACCAGGCGAGTCGAGATGGCTTTTGCACAGGGAGGTCAAGGGTCTGACAAGAGAACTCGTCATTCCGGTGGGTTCAGCGGTGTCTCATCTGGAGGCAGGGGTACTTTTGGTAGAGGCCATCCTCCCAGGTTGTTTCATTCAGCGCTTCAGGCATCCCACAATGCTTCAGGGAGTCGTGGTCCTTTGTGCCTCATTCTGGACAACCAACCTATAGTGCACCACCAGCTCCTATTAATGCACCTCCTATCCAGAGTTATTACCGTTGTCATCCGGCCCGTTCGGGTCAGTCTGAGTTTTCGCAGACACAGTACCAAGATGGATGCTTCGAGTGTGGTGGTTATGGGCATATCAGGAGGACACTTCCGATATTATTGGGCGTCCCACCACAACATCAGGGTTCTCATGCCATGGTTCCGGCACCAATTGCTGCACCACCTGCTCAGCCAGCTAGAGGCAGGGGACATGCAGCCAGAGGTAGAGTCCAGACTGTTAGAGGTGGAGGCCAGCCAGCTAGAGGTCGTCTCAGGGACGTGGTTCAGAGTGGTGGGGACCAACCCCGATGTTATGATTTTCCAGCCAGGCCTGAGGCTAAGTCATCCGACGATGTTATCACGTGTATTATTTCTCTTTGCAGTAGAGATGCTAAAGTTTTATTTGATCCGGGTTCTACTTATTCCTACGTGTCATCCTATTTTGATTCATATTTGATTGTACCTCATGATGCTTTGAGTGCTCCTATTTATGTGTCCACACCTGTGGGAGATGCTATTGTTGTAGATCGTGTTTATTGTTCGTGTGTGGTCACTATTGGGAGTCTTGAGACTAGCATAGATCTTCAACTTCTCGATATGGTTGATTTTGATGTCATTTAGGGTATGGATTGGATGTCACCTTATCATACTATATTGGATTTTCACGCCAAGACAGTGACCTTAGCCTTTTCGGGGTTGCCTCGATTAGAGTAGAGAGGGACTTCTGGCCATTCTACCAGTAGTGTTATCTCTTATGTGAAGGCTCGGCATATGGTCAAGAAGGGGTGTCTAGCTTATTTGGCTTATGTCCGCGATTCTAGTGTGAAAGTTCCTTCCATGGATTCAATACCAATTGTTCATTAGTTTCTAGAGGTGTTTCCTGCAGACTTACCGGGGATGCCACCCGACAAGGATATTGATTTCTGTATTGATTTGGCTCTGGGAACTTAGCCCATCTCTAGATAGGCCCGGGGACCCCTAATATAATATAATTTGATCACTCCTCTCATGCGGACTCTTATTCGATGTCAATCGCTCAGCTTCTTATTCCAGAGCGTATGGCCCCACCCGAGTTGAAAGAATTGAAGGAGCAGTTGTAGGATTTGCTTTATAAGGCTTCATTAAACCTAGTGTCTCGCCTTGAGGTGCGCCTGTGTTGTTCGTGAAGAAGAAGGATGGATCGATGAGGATGTGCATAGATTATCGGCAGTTGAACAAAGTCACCATCAAGAACAAGTATCCATTGTGGAGGATTGATGACTTATTTGATCAGCTTCGGGGTGCCAAGGTATTTTCGAAGATTGATTTGAGATCTGGCTACCATCAGTAGAGTATTAGGGCATCTAATGTCCCTAAGACAACTTTCCGGACTCGATACGGGCATTATGAGTTTCTAGTGATGTCCTTGGGTTGACAAATTACCCAATAACATTTATGAATTTGATGAACCAAGTGTTCAAGCCTTATTTGGACTCCTTTGTGATTGTGTTTATTGATGATATCTTGATCTACTCCCGCAGTCGAGAAGAGCATGAGCATCATCTTAGGATTGTACTTCAGACTCTAAGAGACAACCAGTTACATCCCAAGCTTTCAAAGTGCCAGTTTTGGTTGGATTCAGTCGCTTTCTTGTGGCACGTTGTAGCAATGGAGGGCATTCAGGTAGATCCTAATAATATTGAGGCAGTTCAGAACTGGTCTAGACCCACTTCAACTATGGAGATCTGGAGTTTCTTAGGTTTGGCGGGATATTACTGCCGATTTGTGGAAGGTTTTTCATCTATAGCAGCCCCGTTGACCAGGTTGACCCAGAAAGGTGCTTGTTCAGATGTTCAGACGAGTGTGAGGCGAGCTTTCAGAAGCTCAAGAAAATTTTGACTACATCACCGGTGTTGGTGTTGCCCATAGGTTTAGATCTTATACGGTATATTGTGATGCGTCTCGTGTTGGGCTTAATGCAGTATTGATGCAGGAGGGAAGGGTGATAGCATATGCGTCGCGGTAGTTGAAGATTCATGAGAATAATTACCCTGTCCATGACTTAGAGTTGGCAGCCATTGTTCATGCGCTGAAGATTTGGAGGCACTAACTTTGTGGTGTGTCGTGTGAGGTCTTCACGGATCATCAGAGCCTTTAGTATTTGTTCAAGCAAAAAGATCTCAATTTGAGGCATATGATGTGGTTGGAGCTTTTGAAAGGCTATGATATCACCATCTTGTATCATCCTGGGAAAGCCAGTGTGGTGGCCGCCTTGAGTAGAAAGGCAGCGAATATGGGCAGCCTTGTGTTCATTCCAGTCGGTGAGAGGCTGCTTGCATCAAATGTTCATACTTTGGCCAACCAGTTTGTGAGGTTGGATATTTCAGAACCTAGTCGTGTTCTAGCTTGTACAGTCGCTCAGTCTTCTTTGTTTGAGCGCATCAAAGATCAGTAGTATGACGACCCTCATTTGTTGGTCCTTAGGGACACAGTGCGGCACATTGGTGCCAAATAGGTTACTGTTGGAGATGACAGAGTCTTGAGGATGCAAGATCAGATTTGTGTGCCTAATGTGGATGGACTTCGTGAGTTGATTCTTGAGGAGGCGCATAGTTCCCAGTATTCCATTCATCCGAGCGCCGCCAAGATGTATCAGGACTTGCGGCAACATTATTGGTGGAGGAGGATGAATAAGGATATAATTTCTTATGTAGCTCGGTTTCTAAATTGTCAGCAAGTAAAGTATGAGCATCAGAGACTTGGTGGTTTGCTTCAGAAGATAGAGATTCCTGAGTGGAAGTGGGAGCGTATCACTATGGATTTCGTTGTTGGACTCCCACAAACTCAGAGGAAGTTCGATGCATTTTGGGTCATTGTAGACAGGCTGACCAAGTCATCTCATTTCATTCCTGTGGCAGTTACCTATTCTTCAGAGTAATTAGCTGAGATCTACATCCGCGAGATCGTCTATCTTCACGGTGTGCGCGTGTCTATCATTTTTGATCGAGGTACGCAGTTCACCTCGCACTTCAGGAGGGCAGTACATCGTGAGTTGGGCACGCGGGTTGAGTTGAGCATAGCGTTTCATCCTCAGATGAGCGGACAGTCCAAGTGCACTATTCAGATATTGGAGGATATGCTCCACATGTGTTATAGACTTCGGAGGATCGTGAGATCAGTTCTTTCCCTTTGCAGAGTTCGCCTACAACAACAACTACTAGTAGAGAATTCATATGTCTCCCTATAAGGTATTATACGGTAGGCGGTGGCGATCTCCAGTTGGGTGGTTCGAGTCGGGGAAGGCTCGATTGTTGGGTACAAATTTGGTACAAGATGCCTTGGATAAGGTTAGGATTATTCAGGATTGACTTTGCACAGCTCAGTCCATGCAGAAGAGTTATGCCGATCGTAGAGTTCGTCATGTTGCATTCATGGTCGGGGAGAGAGTGTTGCTCCGGGTATCACCCATGAAGGGTGTGATGACGTTCGGAAAGAAGGGCAAGTTGATCCCTAGGTGCATCGGACCCTTTAAGATTCTAGAGAGAGTGGGCGAGTTGACTCACATGCTCGCATTGCCCCCTAGTTTAGCAGTTGTTCATCCGGTATTCCATGTGTCCATGCTCCGGAAGATCACGACGATCCGTCCCATGTGTTAGATTTTAGATTTGTCCAGTTCGAGAAGTATTTGACTTACGATGAGAAGCCAGTAGCTATTCTAGCCCGGCAGGTTCGTCAGTTGAGATCGAAGAGTTAACCTTCAGTCCGAGTGCAGTGGAGAGGTCAGCCCGTCGAGGAAGCTACTTGGGAGTCCGAGTCGGACATGCGGAGTAGATATCCACACCTTTTCACCAGCCCAGGTACTTTGCTATATTCGTTCGAAGATGAACGATTGTTTTACAGGTGAAGAATGTGATGACCCAATAGGTCATCTTATATTTTAGAACCTAATTCTGTGTTTCGAGGTCTCAAATACCTTATTTTTGCCTTCCTCGATTTTCATGTGCAGTCCGGTTGTTCTTCCAGAAGGCTTATATGTTAAAAATTGATAAAAATAAGAATTTTTCCTTAAAACTTTATTTGAGTTGACTTCGACCAAAGTTTTGAGCAAATGAACCCGAATTTGTGTTTTGATGGTTTCAGTGGGTCTGTATCATAATTTTGGGACTAAGGCATATGCCCGGAAACGAATTCGAAGGTCCCTAGCTCGAGTTATTGATTTTTGTTGAAAACTGAAAGTTTTATGGTTTTCAAGAATCGATTGATATTTGATTTTGTTGATACCGGGTCCGTATTTTGGTTTCGAAGCCCAGTATAGGTCCACTATGATATTTATGACTTGTCTGTCGAATTTGGTGAGAAACAGAGTTGATTTGACGTGATTCGGGCGTTCGATTGTGAAAATAGAATTTTTAAAGTTTTCTTGAAAATTTCATTTGATTTGGTGTCCGATTCATAGTTATAGGCGTTATTTTGGTGTTTTGATCACGCAAGCGAGTTTCTATGAGGTTTTTGAACTTGTGTGCATAATTGGTTTGGATCCCCGAGGGCTCGGGTGAGTTTCAGATAGGCTACAGGTGTTTTTTTGAAACGTAGAAAAATATGGTTTTTGTGCTTCAGCTGTTATCTGGTGCGTTGTGCTTCGCGATCGTGAAGCCACTCTCGCGATCGTGAAGGGGATCTGGGCTGGGGGAAGATTTTATACTACGCAAACGCGAGACTATGGTCGCGAACATAGAGCATTGGAGGGGGGGGGGGTTGCTCTATGCGAACACGACCCTTCACACGCGAACGCGTAGCGTTAGCTAGGCTAGGGACTTGAGGTTACAATACGCAAATGCGAGTCTTGTCTCGCGAACACGGAGGTTAGGGGGGATAAACCTTCACGAACACGTTTAACCTCTTGCAATCGCGTAAGCCACTGATGCATTGCTCTTCGCGAACACGTCAGGGTTCACGCGAACGCGATGAACACCTAACGCCAAGTGATAAAAACAGAACCATTACGGGATTTTTCCATTCTTTCAAAGTTTCAAAAACTAGAAAACCTAGAGGCGATTTTCCTAAGAGTTTTTCCTCCCCAATTTGTTAGTAAGTGATTCTGACCTACTTTCTTTCAATTACCCATTGCATTTCATAAGTTTCAACCTAAAACCTAGGATTTTCATGGTGGAAATTGGGGGTTCAGGTAGAATTAGGGATTTTAGTAAAATTGGGACTAAGACCTCAATTTGAGGTCAGATTCCGAGACTAATTACATAATCGGGATCGGGGTGAATGGGTAACTGAATTTTGGTCCGAACCTCAGATTTTGACTAGGCGGGCCCGGGGTCGATTTTGGACTTTTTGGGGGAAAGTTTGGGAATTCTAAATTCATGCATTGTAATTGACTCCTTTAGCAATATTTGATATTATTGAGTCAATTGTGATTAGATATGAGTGTTTTGGAGGCGGATTCTAGAGGAAAAGTTGTGATTGAGCATTGAGTGGCCTTTGAAGCGAGGTAAGCATTGTGTCTAACCTTGACTTGAGGGAATAAGGACCCCTCAGACTATGTGTTATGTGAATTTCATGTAAGTGGCGTATATGCGAGGTGACGAGTGCGTATGCGCCGCCGAATCACCTATTTTCCCTATTTTTCTGCTTTCTGTAATTATCTCTTTCCATGTCTAACTTGTTATCTGCTCTAAATGTATTTCTATGCCTAATTGCTACCTGTTAATCAATGTCTTCTCTCATTTATGATATTAGATCTTTTTCGTAGTTTCATAATTTCCTACTATTTGCTCAAGTTGGTTTACTTGCATCTTTTAGTTTTAACTTTTGGATTGGTCTCGCTGTGTAGAATTGCTTATGTAGATTCTCTTGTTGTGCAAGGTTTCCTATTTGGTTCAATTGGTATTTATGGATTTGTAAAGGCTTCCCGTAATTTAAATTGTGAATTTGACTGTCGACATTGAGTACTTGGTACTGATATGGTGGGATCGGGTTGCACGCAACGACAAGTGAGATAAGGGTGAATAATGTGGTGGAATAAGGGTGAATCTATATTGTACGGTGGAATGGGGTTGCACGCTGCAACAAGTGTAATAAGGGTGGATTGTTTTGGTGGAATAAGGTTGAATTATAATTCTGATATTGTGATACGGTAGGATCGGGTTGCGCGCTGCAACAACCTACGTATTATATTTCTCTGAGATGTGTTAGTTTTACAGTATTTTCTTTCGCACTTAACGATGGGTGAATTCTGACGTTGCTATCCTATTTCCTGGAATTATTGTTATTACTTACTGCTTAAATTTCATTCTGTATTTCCTTTTTCTGCCTTTATTATATATATATATATATATATATATATATATATATATATATCGTACAGGTTGTAGTGTGAGTGACACACCTTAGCCTCGTCACTACTTAGTCGAGGTTAGGCTTGGTACTTACAAAGTACATGGGGTCGGTTGTACTCATACTACACTCTGCATTTCTTGTGCAGATTTTGGCATTGGTCCTAGCTGATCGATAGGCGTAGCATCTCGGACTGGTTCATTGGAGACTCAAGGTAGATCTGTTGGCATTCGCAGACCTTGAAGTCCCCAACTACCTTTTCCCTGTTTTTATTGTTTCTTTCATTCAAACAGTTGTATTTTTTCAGACTTTACTTGTAGTAAATCCTAGAAGTTCGTGAATTGTGACTCCAGATCCGGGTTGTATTAAATATTAAAGCTTTTATATTATTCTATCCTCGCCTTATTTCGTTTTAGTTTATTTGACGTTATTTACTGAACTGAATAAGGATTGGCTAAATAATTCTCTAACCTTGGCTTGCCTAGCAAGTGAAATGTTTGGCGTCATCACGGTTCCGAAGGTGGGAATTCCGGGTCGTGACAAATTGGTATCAGAGCACTAGGTTGCCTAGGCTCACAATTTACAAACAAGCTTAGCAGAGTCTGGAGGATCGATATGGAGACGTCTGTGCTTATCTTCAAGAGGCTATGAAGTTTAGGAACCATTTCACTTCTATTTCTCTGTCATGCGATTTTATTCTATCATTGCTGATTGAACTCTTTTATTATTGTCCTTCCAAAGATGGCGAGAACATGTGCTAGTCTTCAGCTAGACAGTATTCAGAGCCCTTAGTGGCAGCTCTTACGAGGGGCAGAGGCCGAGGCCGCACCAGTGGATGAGGTAGGGGCTGAGCTCAGCCCAGAGCTCGAGCAAAAGCACCAGCAGTGGAGCTCCAGGTGGAGTTTGATGAGGAGGTTTCACCTAGTGATTCAGGATGCTTTGGTCTGTTTGGTAGGCCTTATGGAGAGTGTGGCCCAGGCCGGTACCTTTCATGTGGCATCAACCATATCTCAAGCTGGGGGAGGAGCACAGTCTCCCGCTACTTACACTTCGGAGTTGATGGCTCCCTAGTATCAGACTCCAGTAACCTCGCCAGTTAGGATTGTTCAGCCAGTTGTTGCGGCATAGGCTGGTGATGGATCCACTATGTCTTCTGAGGCTTTATGGAGATTAAAAAGGTTTACTAAGCTCTTTCCAGTTCACTTCAGTGGTGCATCTTCAGAGGTTCCCCGGGAGTATCTTGACAGTTGTCAAGAGGTGCTACGGAACATGAGTATAGTGGAGACCAATGGGGTCGATTTTGCTGCATTTCAGATGTCAGGTTCCCACAAGAAATGGTGGAGAGATTATTTGTTGACCAAACAATCTAGGTCACCTTCTATCGCATTAAGAGAGGAGCATCGCCATCAGTTTGAGCGTCTCCAGTAGGGCAATATGACTGTTACTCAGTATGAGACCCATTTTGTGGATTTGGCCCGTCATACTCCTCTTCTACTTCCTACCGAGAGAGAGAGAGGGTGAGGAGGTTTGTTGATGGACTTTCTCAGCCTATCAGATTGCAGATGGCTAAGGAGACTAGGAGTGAGATTTCTTTTCAGGCGGCTGCCAATGTCGCCAGGCAAGTCGAGATGGTTCTTGCACAGGGAGGTCAAGGGTCTGATGATTATAGGCTATAATTGCATATTTTTGTCGCTTAATAAACTCTAATTTACTGCACTTTAATTGAGTTTGAGCTTTAATCGCTAGTGTTTTGTACTAATTGTGTGTTTTATGCCTTGTAGGAGTGATTCCGAGCTATATAGATGTTATGGAATGAATAAAGTGATTTGGAGCTTTGAAGTCTGAGTAAAATCCCAAGGAATTAAGTCAGAATCGTGTTCAGGGGTCAAATTTGATAGTTAAGAACAAACGAAGACTCGAGTAGGCACATTGCGCACTGTCTCGTAAAATAGACATAACTATTTTCTACAAACTCCATTTGAGCTATACAATATATGGTTGGAAAGCTAACTCAAAGGGATACAACTTTCATGTTTGACATTCTTCCAAATTTCAAAGGGAACAGGGTGAAAAACTGCGGACCTGGACGCAGACTGAGGCAGCGCACTGGGAAAATATCGCGCTCGGACCGCGATCGCGATCGTCCAGACCTGAAAAATTGTTTTTTTCATGTAGGAGAAGGTATAATTGTTTGGGACCGACCCTACTTGGTATATATACATGGAAAAACGGTATTTTGAGAGGTTGGACATACTTTTGACACATATTCGACCTAAGGAGGCAGAGACACAATATGAGCAAGGCGTGGAATTCTTCTACGAGTTTTTCCTTCATCTTCCTATTTTTCATTGTTGGTTTATGACTTTTAGTATTGTATTTTTATATACTTTTACGAATAGCTAATTTTTTCTAGGATTTTGATGGAACCTTTTGTAGGATAAGTTCTTGTTATGTTTTTATATAATTGAGTCGTTGGATTTCTCTACTTGTTCAAATACGTTTATATTGTGGTTGGTTGAAAGAGCTCTCAATCGACTGTGCCTATTTAGTGTGTATTACTCGAAAGAGAGTGCATATTTAGGTAGTTGTTGAACAACATCACTCCCGACGTATATGAAGGATCAATAACGAAGGGTTTAAAAGTGGGATTAGGGATAACGAAACCTTGGGTGCGATCTAAGTGAGCCGTACTTAATTACAGCTAGCTTAATTTAGGAGAATATGTTTAGTAAATTGTGGTAGTTACTCGGGAGAGAATTACAACACGCATAGCGCTCATGATCGGTAGAGAATACTTAGAAATTATAGAAGACGTAGCGGGAAAGATTCTGACAATTGGAGAAATCATAAATCTAGACCTCCTTAATCTTTTCTCCAACCTGTAGTATCTTTAGTATTGATTTATTATTTTAATTTGTTAGTTAGTTAAACACAAGAATCTTAATATCTATAAGTTAGGAATTGTTCAAGCTTGTATTCTTGGTGAAAGTGAACAACTTTATCCAAACCTTAGTTCTCTGTGAGATTCGACTCCGGACTTGTAAACCGGAATATATTTGCAACGACTGCTTAGTCCTTTTTATAAGGCATAGTTGGGCGTGATCAAATTTTGGTGCCGTTTCCGGGGAACTAATGGTGTAGCTGTAGGTGTACATATTTCTAGGTTGCAAGTTTGAACTTTTTTTTTCTTCGTGTATTTGATTATTTATTTATTTTTAATTTTCTATTTTTGATCTGAGAGACATGGCATCTTGGAATTATGAGAGTTTTGATGTTGGTAATTCTACTTTTGATCCTCCATATGCATTAAGTAGAGGAAACCACCCAGGGCAAAATTATCAAAATATTCCCGAGCGAGTTATGTGCACCAACTCAATCTTATGTGTGAAATGTGTGTGATATATGTGGTGGTCACTTTCATGGTTGTGCTTATCTTCCCCCAACCCCTTACTGTGATGGTTCTACTTTTTCTTGTGAGGATAACAGGAACAAAGAACCTAGGGAAGCTGACCTAAAGGAGGTCAAAGATATATTAAAGTTCCATGTGGAATAATATGATGAGAAACCACGGCAGAAACAAAGGCAAGAGGCAACTATTCACAACTTGGAGGCTCAAGCGAATAAACTAATTGAACCTTGTAAAGCGCAACAAGTTGACATTGTGGATGGTAGCCAATATGAGTATGAATTGGCTGCAGAAATTGCCATTATACTGGAGGATTTAAAAAAATACGGGGATGAGCTAGAGGAGAAGGCCAAAGTATAACACCAACAACCAATCGAACTAGATTTTGAGGGTGTCAATGTCGTAGAAGAGATACTAGAGTCAACCATGGATATTGAGGATACATATTAGTTGACTCTAGTGTTATTAGTGTTGAGGATGTTGACAATTCCAATGTTTATGTAGTTGAGTGCATTGGTCCACAATCCAAGAACTTTTCCACATTGTGTTTGGATGATGATATGGAAATAGAGTCGTCCGAGCCACTTGAGGAGTCGAGGAGTAAGGAACAATATGCCTACATTATGGAATTCTTTGTGCTAGAAAGTCAGGAATACACATCTCATCCAAAGGCCAAGGAGTGCAGAATACTACATTATTTCCTTGGGCCAGTTAGATTCGTTCCACCTCCCCAAGAGCATAATCATAAGCTTGAAGCAAAACTTGAGGTCCAATTCATAAGTTCGAAGTGGAGGCAGAAAGTGATTCATGTCGTGCCGCGACGTTAAATCAAGCGCTTTTTGGGAGGCCACCTAACTTTACTGCTTTCTTTTGTTTTATTTTTATTATTATTTTTTTTATTATATTATTTTTGTAGTGTCGATTTTTTATTTTCTAGGAGCATGGAAAGCAAAGCTATTGGAAGGATGCAACAACAAACCATTAGTTGGAACTAAGTGTGAGGTACCCGCACGAAGGACCAGGCTTTGGACAAGTCTGAGTACCCCATGAGATGCTACTGCTTCGGTCTTTGGCCTACCAGGGAGTCTCTTTTACCCTCTTGTATGTATGGGTGTGCATTAGGGACAATGCACAATTTTAAGTATGGGATGAGGAGATTGTCTGGGTGACTTTCTATGATATTTTAGTTATGTTAGTTTAATAGAATAAATTATTTTTTTTACAAAAATAGAAAAGATTGGACTTTTTCCGATGATGGATCTATTAGACAATTTTCTTGAGGTATTTAAGTCTAAAGAACAAAAAACCAAAAAGATTTTCTTATGTTAGATAGTGTAGCAATTCCCCCTTGGTTTTTCTTTGTGCCGCGGTTCTTTTCCAAAGGTTTTGTTTAAACCGGGTGTAGTTAGTTTTATTTTTTTAGGAATAGGAGCGATTGTGTTGTGTTTTGAAATGAAACAATATCTCTTGACTTTGTTATGACATGAGAATAGTGAGTACTTTGGCTGTGATGCTTAGGCTCAGTTTTTGACTCTTGTATAAGTACCTTAAATTGTATGATTTTAAATTTGCTTAACTGCTTTGACTAGAGTGTCTTGATGAATCCAATCCTGAGTGAGTTAAGTGCCATGTATGTGTGAGGTTTGTGTGTTATTTTGTGCATTGAATTTGATGCCTAGAACTTGCCCCGCGTGTTTGCAAAGTAAAATAGTAGTTTTGTTCAGTCTTGGAAGTGATATAGGCGTTTGTTTGTTGAACCAGAAATGTATATTTTACCCGCCTAATTGTTATGTATTGTAGTTTTCCCCTTTGAGCTTGTAATCCTGTTTCTTTGGCAACCACATTACAAGCCTTACCCATTTGTTTGAATTAACCATCTATTTGAACCTTCTAACCTCTCATGAGGACTTGAAGTGTTATGAACTGTGTAAAAGTTAAAGTGTGGGGTGGTTGGTTTGACTTTTGAGTGGAACTAATGAAATAAGGAGAAAGGTGCACTGTTTTGAAAAAGTAAGAGCCACTTAAATAAATTATAAAAAAAAAGAAAAAAAAATTTGTATTGTTGTGAAAAAAAAATTCCTTGATAAGTAGACGGACCACAAAAATATTTCTTCGCGACTGCAATTCAGAAATGTGCGGTCGCAGAATCCTAGCTCCTGCCAAATGAAGGAGTCTGCAGAACGCACATGGAATTGTGCGGCCGCAGAACCTACCGAGGGGCATTTTTGTTCGAAATTTCCAGACTTGTATAAATAGATGAGTTTCACAAAATTAGTTCAAGTTTTGACATCAACAAACTGTAGCCATTTTTCTTTGTCTCTTTTGGAAGTTTTCTATATTTTGGTGTATTTTACAATAGATTTTATCATTTTAAACTTACATTATGAGTTTAATTAGTCTTTATTCTTCTTTTTATTCAAACCTAAGCATGAGTAGCTAGATTTTTACTAGGGTTGTGACCCAACCCTAGTGTGTAAACCTTATGGGTATCTAATTTAGTGCTTGTTTATGATTGGGGGTTTATTATTTAGCCTATTTCCTGCTTTAATTTGTGGAATTAATGTTGCAAATATTAGTTCTTGCTTATTTGACTTGGTCTCTACTTGAGAAAGGGAGACTTAGTCTAGGAAAACTTGGCTAACAAGGAATTGGGTTAATCGAGAGATTGATTAACCCAATTAAAGGGTTCAACCTAGAGATAGTAATAACTCGACTTGAGCTTTTATCAACTTTTTTGTGTGATATCTATTTGGTCTTGAGAAAGCTAAATTTGACAAAACCACTCTCTGACCGAGAGGTATTAAGTGGGTAATTAAGAGGGTATAACTATAATACACCCCGATAATAAAATAAGCATTAAGGTTTTTATCCCATTAGGCAAACACCTAGGTGATGGTCATAGCCCTAGGCTTTTTATTAATTTGAAAAACATCAAAACAATTATTCCTAGTCTCTTTGTGGAAGTGCAAATTTATTCTGCAATCCTTAGTTTAAAAATAGAAATAGAAACAAAACCCTTTTGTGGAAGTGCAAATTAAGATAATTCAATTTCACGCATTAAAATATATACCCCTAACTCCCATCTAGCTCCCTGTGGATTTGACCCCGACTCTTTGTTGAGTTACTATAATTGCAAACGACTATTTTATTCCTTGTTTAGAGGTGTTCATTTGGACGCGATCGATTTTTGGCGCCACTACCGAGGAGTTAAAAACGGTGTTAGCTATATATTTGGGTGTGTTTTTGGAATATCTTCTTTTCCTTCTGTGTTACTAACATGTTTGAGAAATCGTAGGTACAACCATGGCAAACAATGAGCTCGAAAATATTGCTTTGGGGGATGTGGACATTGAGGATGATCAAGTGAATGAGGTTCCTCTTGAACCTCAAGCCAATAGAAGAGGTCGAGTGCCTCATGACAATGTGCCCGTTCCACCCCCACCTCCACCACGAGCGGCTCCACACCGGGTGTTACCCAATGAAGATATGCAAGTGCAATAGTCCTTCCCCGTATTAGGGCAGACAACTTTCAAATAACTAACTTGATGCTAACTTTGCTAGAGCAACGAGTGTTCTTCACCGCTGCTCCAGGTCAAAATGCATACTATGATTTGAAGGGGTTTGTGGATACGTGTTGGGGGAGTAAGAAAATAAATCTCTTCGAGGATACTTTGAGGCTAAGACTTTTTCCCTTCTTTCTATAGGGGAGAACTTTAGATTGGTTGGAACGTTTGCCAAACCATTCCATCACACTTAGGATGAATTGGCGGAAAAATATATTTCTAAGTACTTCTCTCCGGTGCACGTGGCTATACTTCGGGATGAAATTTTGGCATTCTAGCAAGATCCCAATGAACCACTACACGAGATATGGGAATGATATAGAACAATGGTTAAAGAGTGTCCTAACAACGATATGACGGAGAACATGATTTAACAAAATTTCTATTATGGGATCAACACAACCAACCAACGTGTAGTGAATCAACTTGCCGGTGGGAACTTCATGACTACGCCCTATACGGAGGCTTGTGAGATTTTTGATGAAACAACGGAAACATCATCGGCGTGGCAATCCCGGACCAATGTTCTACAAGGTGATACCAATGTGATCCACCTCCACAAAGAGTTTCATGACCATGGGCAAGTCATAGCTAAATTGAATACCACCATGAACCAATTGGCAAAGGCTTAATTTCAACAAGTGCAAAATCCTAGGCACGTCAATCCAATGGAGGAGTAAGCATGATGATGAATAAAATAAGAACCAAGGGTCCATAAGAGCAACATAGAGTGGACAATTTTTTGCAAGAAGATAGCGGGTTTGGTCAAGATGACTCTTACAATGACCAAGAAGAGGAGGTACAATATGTGAACAACTTTCTAGGGAAAAAAAACAACTTCCAAGGCCCAAACCAACAACAATGGAGACCTCATAACAATCAAGGCAATTGGAATTCTCATAACCAAGTTAATTGGAGTGGTGGAAACAATCAAGGAAATTGGAGTAACAACAACCAAGGCAATTGGAGTGGTGAAAACAATCAAGAGAATGGCATAACAACAATAACCAAGGCAATTGGGGAGGTAACAATCAAGGTGGATGGAGGAATAGTCAAGGCAATCGGGGGTCGAGTTTTCAAAGACCCCCGATGTATCAACAACTGAGCAACCTGCCTCAGTATCTTTCCCATGGTCTTAATTCTTCCAACAATGAAATAAGGCGTATTGAGATCACGTTCAAACAAATGATGGAAAAGAATGCCCATTCTGATGACCAACTAGCCTCACACAACACATTGATCCAAAACTTAGAAGTGAAAATGTGGCAAATCTCTCAAGCTCAAATTCTAGTACTAAGGGGGCACTACCAAGTGACACGGTGGTGAACCCAAAGGTGGGAAAAATACAGGGCATGCCATAGCCGTTACTACAAGAAGTGGAAGAGGTGGGAATGCACCCACCTGAAGTCAAAGTCAACTTGCGGATGATGAGAAAGTGGTACAAGAAGAAGAGGTCCCGAGCAATGTGGTGCAATCAAATGATGAAGTTCGGATTGATATTGATGACAATTTGGAAGAGACTGTAGAGGAGGTGAATCCATCTAGGTATCACATTATTGACATACCGTGGCCGGTAGTGCAAAAGGCTAAGGCACCATTGCCTAAGCCTCCACCTCCATACCCTCAAAGGCTTGCCAAGCAAGACGGCGAGAATCAACTCAAAAAGTTCATTAAAATAATGAAGAGTCTTTCAATCAATGTGCCATTAGTGGAAGGTTTGGAACAAATGCCCGGTTATGCAAAGTTTATGAAGGATCTAGTGGCAAAGAAGCGATCGATGAATTTTGAAACTATCAAAGTCATTCATCAAGTGAGTGCAATTGTGCATTCAATGGCTCCTTAGTTGGAAGATCCCGGTGCTTTCACAATTCCTCATACCATTGGAAGTAATGAGTTTGCTAAAGCTCTTTGTGATCTTGGGGCAAGTATCAATCTGATGCCTATTCAGTTTTCAAGACCTTGGTAATTGGGCAACCAAGACCCACATCTATGAGATTACAAATGGTCGATCGTACCATGAAGACACCGTTGGGAGTGATTGAAGATGTATTAGTTCGTAGTTGATAAATTCATTCTTCCAGCAAATTTTGTCATTCTTGATTGTGAAGTGGAATATGAGGTGCCGGTTATTCTTGGAAGACCTTCCCTTACTACGGGGAAGGCTCTTTGTGATGTGGAATTCGGATAATTCACTTTCTGAGTGGGTGATGAAGAAGTGGTATTCCACATGTGCAAATCCATGCGGCAACCAAATAGCAACGAAGTGTGTTCTTTTGTGGACCTGGTGACCGATGTGATTGTTGATGATACAAGTGCCACGATCAATGTGGATGATATGTTGGAGGTCGTCTTTCTCAACTTTGATGATGACGAGATGGATGGCTTCATGGAATGTGTGAACTCTTTGCAAGGAATGGGGTCGCACAATTATGCACCCCAGAAACTATCCGTGGATCTTGAAAATAGGAAAACTCCTCCTACAAATCCTTCCATTGAAGAGCCTCCGACCTTGGAGTCTACATCTTCGGTATGAATTTCTTGGCCCTTGTTTTACTTTACTTGTTATTCTTTCCTCTTGCTAGACTAACGTGCAAGTAGATTCTACATTAGCGGTGCTACATAAGAGAAAAGGCTATTTGGTGGACTTTGGCGGATATTCGGGGAATAATCCTCGCATTATGCATGCACAAGATCAACTTGGAGGAGGACGCCAAACCATCTATTGAACATAAAGAAGACTTAATTAGGCTATGCAAGAAGTGGTCAAAAAGGATATCATCAAGTTGTTGGATGCCAGGGTTGTTTACCCCATTTTCGATAGTTCGTGGACTTCTCTAGTGAAACGTATCCCAAAGAATAGGGGCATGACCGTGGTCACCAATGACAAGAATGATTTGATTCTCACAAGAACGGTGACCAGTTGGAGAGTGTGTATAGACTATCGCAAGCTCAACAAAGTCACAAGGAAGGATATTTTCCACTTCCCTTCCTTGACCAAATGCTTGATAGGGCCGACCTTGCTTTCTATTGCTTTCTAGATGGATATTCGGGCTACAAAAAAATCCTTATTTCTCCCGAGGATCAAGTGAAAACAACCTTTACATGTCCTTATGGTACTTTCGCCTTCAAACCGATGCCATTTGATTTGTGTAATGCACCAGCGACTTTTCAAAGGTGTATGATGGCTATCTTCACAGACATGGTGGAGGACTACATTGAAGTTTTCATAGATGACTTCTAGGTGGTTGGGGATTCTTTTGATGATTGTTTGGAAAATTTAGACAAAGTATTGGCAAGGTGTGAAGAAACGAAATTGGTGCTAAATTGGGAGAAGTATCATTTCATGGCCGAGGAAGGCATTGTCCTTGGACACAAGATCTCAAAGAATGGAATTAAAGTTAACAAGGCAAAGATTGAGGTAATTTCTTAACTTCCACCTCTAACTTCGGTAAAAGGCGTGCGGGGTTTCTTAGGCCACGCGGGGTTTTACCGGCGTTTCATCAAGGATTTCTCAAAAGTGGTGAAACCGTTGTGCAAGATTTTAGAGAAAGATGCTAAGTTTCACTTCAATGATGATTGCATGAGAAACTTTGAATTGTTAAAGTTCAAGTTAACAACCACTCCCATTAGCACCGCTCCTAATTGGAGTATCCCTTTTGAACTCATGTATGATGCTAGTGATGTAGCGGTTGGAGCTGTTCTGGGGAAACATGTCAACAAGATTTTGTCATCCCGTCTACTATGCTATTAAGACCATGAATGGTTCCTAACTCAACTATACCAACACGTAGAAAAATCTCCATGCCATTGTGTTTGCAATTAAGAAGTTCCGCCCGTACTTGATGGGTTTGAAAGTTATTATCCACACGGATCATGCGGCACTTCGCTATCTTATGAGAAATAAATATTCCAAAGCTCGGTTGATGAGATCGGTGATTTTATTGCAAGAGTTCGATATTGACATCCAAGATGGAATAAGGAGTGAAAATTAAGTGGCGGACCACTTGTCCCATTTGGAGGAGGAGGAGAGGCCGCATGATGGCCTTGAAACCAATGAATCCTTCCCCGATGAGAAAATCTTGGCCATTTCAATGAAGGAGGTGTCATGGTTCGCGGATCTAGTAAATTTCCCTTTTTGTGGAATCATCCCGGATGAGTTCTCTTGAAATCAAAGGAAGAAGCTCAAACGGGATGGTCAAGATTATTATTGGGATCAGCCATACCTTTTCCGGATTTGTACGTATGGGGTGATTAGAAGATGTGTACCAGAAGAAGAGCAAAATGAAATTCTTGGGGCTTGTCACTCTTCACCATATGGTGGTCACCATGGTGGAGCAAGAACGGTGTCCAAAGTGCTAATTTGCGATTTCTATTGGCCTACTCTTTACAAAGATTCAAGTGATGTGGTGAAAAGATGTGATGATGTCAACGGGCTGGTAGAATCTCGAAGAAGAATGAAATGCCTCTCACTACCATTTTGGAGATTGATATCTTTGATGTGTGGGGTATTGACTTCATGGGTCCTTTTGTGAGTTCTTGTGGAAACATTTACATCTTGGTCACGGTTGATTATGTGTCTAAATGAGTTGAGGCCATTGCTCTACCCAACAATGAAGTGAGAAGTGTGGTGGCGTTCTTGAAGAAAAATATTTTCACAAGGTTTGGTACTCCGCGGGCTATCATAAATGATGGGGGTCGCATCTTTGCAACTAGGCTTTTGACACTTTACTTAGAAAGTATGGTGTTACTCATAAAGTTACGACTCCCTATCATCCACAAGCTAACATTCAAGTGAAATTCTCTAATCGAGAGATAAAAAGTATTTTGTCCAAAATAGTGAAAGCTAACCGGACGGATTGGTCAAAGAAGCTTGATGATGCATTATGGGCTTATCAGATGGCTTTCAAAACACCTATCAAAATGTCTCCATACCGGTTGGTGTTCGGTAAAGCTTGTCATCTTCCGGTGGAACTTGAGCACAAAGCCATGTGGGCTCTAAAAAAGTTGAATTGGGATGCAGCCGCTAACTTGTGGGTTGCACATTTAAATGAAATGGATGAGTTCCGGTACCATGCTAATGAAAGTTCGTCCTTGTACAAAGAAAAAATGAAATATCTTCATGACAAATACATTTTGAACAAAGAGTTCAAGGTGGGCGATGTTGTATTGTTGTTCAACTCACAGTTGAGGATGTTTACCGGAAAGCTAAAGTCTAAATGGAGTAGTCCCTTCGAAATTGTGGGTGTGACGCCTTTTGGTGCATTGGACTTGAAGAATAAAAACAATGAGGTATTCCGAGTCAATGGTCACAGAGTGAAGCACTATTTGGGAAAAGTTGGTGAAGGTCACGTTGTGGCGGTGATTCATTTCAAATGATGGTATTTTCTGTCGTGTCGCGACGTTAAATCAGGCGCTTCTTGGGAGGCAAATCATGTGTTTTTTTTCTTTTCTTTGATTCTTTTGGTAGTTAGGTGTTATTTTTGTGCTAACTTGATTTCAAGTCTGCTGCAGTAATGAGTGTGTCTTAAAGGAATGGTTGACAGAAATTTGGCTAAGTGTGCAAAATTGTACAGACCGCAACTGATTTGCATTGACTGCATATTTCTAGTTGCTGCAGCAAAAGCGTTCTGCGACTGCACAATTATCTTGCGGACCGCATAAGTGGAATGCGAAAAATTCCAACTCTCTGAAGTTGGTCTATCAGAAAAAGGGTCGATCTGTAGCCGCAACAATAAATCTGTGGTCCGCAACAGGGATCTGCGGGCGCACACAAAATTCTGCGAACCGCAAAACAAAAGGGCACTTAATCCCCCAGGTAACAGAGTGCGAACCGCAATTGGAATTCTGCAGCCGCACTAGCTTCTCCTTCCCTTGTGCAAACAATTAGTATAAATAAAGGTCTAGGTTATTGTTATCCTTTTCCCTCTTTGAGCACACAACTAGCACTAAATTAAAATCTCTTCTTAAGCCTAGCATCTGTTGATCACTCATTTCTTACACTCATTCATATCTGGATATGCTTCAATTACTTGTTAGATTTTTCAAATTTTAGTTTGATTTATAGATTTTTAATTAGTTTAGGTCATTTGTCTATAGAATTTAATTGTACATACTTGTGGGGGTAAATCTGTAATGGATCAACCAGAACTTGCTAATTGGGGACTGAGTAAATGTAATTTCATGCTTTGATGTTGCTACCATGTCGAATTTGTGCAAAAAATTTGCAAGCCCTAGACCAACATACTGCTTGTTCGTAAAATGATTGAAACCTGCGTCCGCACAAGAAATTGTGCGGTCCGCAGAAGTCAAGTCTAGGGTGACTTTAGTGAATCATGAGTATACGGCCTCAAGGAAAATTGTGCGGACCGTAGAAGTTCCATTACGGCCGCAAACCCACTATTCTACTATCTTCAGAGAAGTGTGAATATTTGTGATTCAATGTGCTGCCGTAAGACAAATGTGGGGTTCGCAGAAAACATGTTGCGGCTGCACATTAGCCAATTCTCTTTCATCAAAGAGTTGGAATAATTTTGGTCTTTGCTTTGCGGCCGTAATAGAAAATGTGCAAATGCAATCCTCATTTGCAGCCGCAAGAGAGAATTGTGCGGTCCGCAAGACCCATTCTGTGGCTGCAATGAAATATGTGCGAACCGTATATAACCGTATATCCCTATCCTGCAAGCATGTTTCAATTGTTCTCCTCACTGTGTATTCTGGTGTGTCCTTACAATCATTGTATGTCTGAAGTTGAATTGCTACTAACAATCGCCTTTGCCTGGTACAGAAAATGGTTCGATCTAGAGGCAAAGGCGACACTTCAAAAGGAAGGGGTGAACCTTCTCAAGGACAAGGGAAGAGACCCTTACCTAGTGCTCAACAACATGAAATAAAAAGAAAACAACAGTCGGGAGGGGGAGAGGTGCAGGCCTTTTTTAGGGCAGTTCTTATGTCCCATCTAGGGATGTATGAGAGGGCAACTCAGTCTCTGTTCAAGAACAACCGGCAGTACAGTCCAGGCCGTCAGGTAGGTTTCAACTGAAGAACGAGTCGTCGTCATCACACAGCACTTGCGAGGGTTCAGAGAGTGCTAGTAAGGCTTCTGAGCCTTCCACTACTTCTGTCCCTGAGGTACTAGAGACATCAGTTCAGGACATCCCCGATGATGGCAGAGGAGGAGAAGCTACAGTTTCGACCTTGAAAGGTCAAAGAAAAAATAGATATGGGAGGACCGGTTTGTTAGTTCGACCGCCTTCTCCAGCTTCCGTGAATAGTGGTTAGTGAGGTCGCTCACCCTTAAGCGACAGTTTCAGTTTAAAGATTTAGAGAGGTATAACCCTGCAGTATTGAGATAGTTTAGAGAATGCAAATGGTGGATGTGGTTTACTCAGAGCGTGGTGGATGCTAAGGAGTACCTTGTCCGATAATTCTATGCCAATGTGGCGCATATCAAGAAAGGGACAAAGGTAATGAAAGTGAGAAACCTTAAGGTGCACTTTGATCAGCACACATTGAACACCTACTTGGGATTTGATGATGTAGATCCCACAAAGTACTTAGAGAAGTGTGAACTTGGGGATGCAGCTCGTCCTTGGCTAGCAGAGATTCTAGCAGCTCCTAGTCCACCACCACCATGGATTACAACAGGGGTTTCTATTCGCAGGAGCACTCTCAACTTTGAGGCAAAGGGGTGGCAAACCGTTGTATGCAGCAAACTAGACCCGTGCAAGAATGAGGCATATCTTCTGATCCCTCGGGCAGTTCTAGTTGCTTCCATCATTGTTGGGTACCCTATAAATGTGGGTGCGATAAAGTCGGCCAACAACTCTATAGTCGCTCGGCAAGCTGATACATCCTACTGTATCCCAACACCATTACAGAGTATCTCACGGATGCGAGAGTAGAGCTGAGGGACTTTGATACAAAGGTGTGGGCGAAGAATCCTTTCTCATGGTACTCATTGATGGATGCACACAACCCTAAGAGAAAGAGCTAGCCGTCTACCACCACAGGCCAATCTGATGAGCCATCAGTGGTAGTTGCAGAGGCAGTGGATGTTCCATCCACTTCGGCCGAGCCTTCATCTAGTGCCGCAGCTATGCCTCCACCGCCATCCTTTGTTCCTACTGCAATTCCTCTCACAGGTTCCACTTCGGCTTTGAAGCCGGTGCCAATGCATAATGCTTCACTTTCTACGTTGCGAATCCCAGGCATTGGCGAGACTCAACAACTAGATGCAGACAACCATTGCAAAGTTGTCTGCCTTATCCAGTACTGTTGCAGCACAGTCTTCTATTCCGACACCTCAGATGCCCCCATCAATGGAAGAAACTTTGAAGAAGCTCTTAGAGAGACAGAACACCATCATGGCTACATTGGTACAACATGGGTCACTGAAGGAAGAGTTAGGAAAAGAAGTAAAGAAGACGAGAAAGTCCCAGGACTCCAAGAAGTCAGCGGACAAGCTCTGAAGACAGGTTACCAAGCTTACTGCAGCCGGAGATATCCCGTTTGACATTTTCATTGACCCACACTATCTAGGCCCAGATTCTACTGCACCAACAGCACTGGTGGCACCAGGTGGCCAGTCTGAGGAGCCAGACCTTGCTGTTGACACTTCCGAAGTAGTGCGTCATATGTTCACCAACCCAGTCACTCCAATAGTTGAGGACGATGAGATCCCGTTTGATGAGACGGGGCGGTGACGTTGCTGTGGACACAGAGATGTCCAAAGAGCTATAAAGAGTTTTCTTCACTCTTTTCCCTCTTTTGCTCTTATTTTGCTAAGCATTGGGAAAAATGCTTATTTTTATTATGGGGAGTGGATTTTATTTGATCTTATTTGATGATTCTGAGACATTTGGCCTGTAATAATTTGATACTGTTTTTTTCTTCTTCTCTTTCTCTGTCATTATGTATATTCGTTATGTTTTCGATATTTTTTGCTTTGTAGATTCTTTATGTTTGTTTTCTTATTAGTTAGTGTTTAATTTAGTAGTTTTTTTTTTTGAACTAGTGGCTTATTTTTTTATTTAGTAGCTTCTTTTATGTTTTAGTAGATAATAAGTCTTTGGTTTTTTTAATGCTACGGTTCTTTTTAAAGGTAGTTTTTGTGTGAACTGGGTGACTCTTCCCAACAATGGTTTGTGTGACAACCTTCTTAAGACTGAGTCCGTTTTTGGTGTTTAGGTAATAATAGTATTAGTAATGAATAAAAATACCTAATTAAGTCATGCTCGAAGAGTCAACATGCTTCACTTGGTACCAACACACTTAACTACGTGTTTATGGTTAGAAACAAGGTTTTTGAAAGAAATAGCTATAGTTAGTGACTTTGTGATTCTTGTGTTGACTTAGGCAATCATCGAGTGGTTTAATCGAATCATAGTATTTTTCAATATTGAATGTGGTTGTTGTGGGCTCTAGACTCTAACCTTTTTAACAATCCAATTGCGTGAGGGGTGATATGCTTTGTTGCTAGTCCAAGTACCCATGCGAAAGGTCTAGAACTTTCCCCGAATGTGTTTCAAGGAGAAATCTTAAGTTTTGCTTGGCTTGAGAAGTGATTGTAGGCTTTCCTTGGGCCTTTTGAATTTTCCATTTCCTACTAATGTTTTTATCCCTAGTCAACCCATTTCATCCTCGAGCCTTTTTCATTTGATAACCATATTGCAAGCCTTTAGCCGTTTTGTCATGAACCTCTCTTGGCACCCGAGCTTTCCTTAAAATTTTTGTGAAATAATTGGCTAAAAATGTAAGTTTGGGGGAGAGATGAGGAACTTGAAATAGGTATCAGGAACAAAAAGAGAAAAGAAATGATGAGAAGGAAAGGCAAGAAAAGAAAAGAACAAAAAGAAAAATGCAAAAAAAGTGAATAAGTGGAAGAGTTGAAGGGATTCAAAGAGAGGTAATGATCCAAAACATGGAGAAATCAAAGAGGGAGAAAATGACATCATGATCAAGAAAGAGTGATGTTAAGTCGCTCTAGTTATCCAAGAAAAATAAAGTGCCTCAAAGAATTGGCAAAGTATGAGCCGGGAATAAGAAAAAAATTGAGTGCTTAAGTAAAGATGAACCCACTCAACCATAGTGTATCCAACCCTAATCTAAAAGCCTTCATTACATCCCGAAAGAAGCCCTACTTGATTTCAAGCCGAGTGAGCTTACATTAGTAGCGATTTACATGAGGGTCAAGCCTATGGTAATTGAAGTCGTACTTGCGACATTCTCTTGAGAGAGATGAGTGAACCTTTCATAAATATTTGGATTGAGTGCTAAAACTCTTAAGTGAGCTAGGAAAACGGAGAGTAGAGGAGGAGTTTAGGAACCACAATGACCTACATGAGAGATCAAGCTTCCTTTATGAATAAAGTCAACTCTTGATGCTCAAGTGTCACATTAGAACTATATATGCATAAATGTTTAACTTGTCGCCTTGTTAATAATACATAAGTAGTATGGGTAATTGTTGGTCCCAACTGATATGTGAATGGCTCACCTTTGACTAACTGAAATGACCTTTAACTTGTGGAGGTGGAAACTATTTTGTTTGCTTGAGCACAAGCAAAGACTTAAGTTTTGGGGAGTTGATAAGTGAGGATTTTGACTACTTATTAGCACCTTTTATCTTTTGTTTTAGTCTAAAAGCATTGAATTGTGCTCTCGAAACTAATGAAATGTTCAAAATTGCAGGTATGTTGGATGTTGGACTCCCGAGATGAAATCCGACTCAAAATGGAGTAGTCTAAGCACAAGGCAATAAAGGTCACAAAAGCATGAAATGTGCGGTCCGCAGAATTCTATCTGCGACCACAAACAAAGAAGGAAAACTCAGTAGATTTTTTAGCAAATTGCAGGCCGCACATAAATTGTGCGACAACAAAAGCTGGGTTAGGATCCAAGATCAGAGAGATGACAAAAAGCCAAGTCAAGAGCTTCATTGAATTGCGGTCCGCACTAGATTTGTGCGACCACAGAGGATTTTCTTGCGACTGCAATCATACTATTGCAGACGACTGAAGAGTGCTTTGCGGGCGCAGTGGTAAATGTGCCGACCGCAGAAATATTGCCTCGCAACCGCATTTCAGAATTGTGCGACCGCAGAATCCCAGCTCCTGCCAAATGAAGAAGTCTACAGACCGCACATGGAATTGTGCGGCCGCAAAACCTCCCAAGGGGCATTTTTGTCTGAAATTTCTAGACTTGTATAAATAGACGAGTTTCACAAAATTAGGTCAAGTTTTGACATCAGCAACTACTGTAGCCATTTTTCTTTGCCTCTTTTGGAAGTTTTCTATATTTTAATGTATTTTACAATAGATTTTATCATTTTAAGCTTACATTATGAGCTTAATTAGTCTCTCTTATTCCTTTTCTTCAAAACCAAGCATGAGTAGCTAGATATTTACTAGGGTTTTGACCCAACCCTAGTGTGTAAACCTTATGAGTATCTAATTTAGTGCTTGTTTATGATTAGGTGTTTATTATTTAACCTAGTTCATGCTTTAATTTGTAGAATTAAGCAAACATTAGTTCATGCCTATTTGACTTGGTCTCTACTTGAGAAAGAGAGACTTAGGCCTCATTTGTTTTTTTTAAGATTAAGACGTCTGAATCTAAATATACATCTGAATATCAAGATGTGTATTAAGATTAAGACATCTGAATTTGAATACACATCTGAATATACTAAGATGTGTATTAAGATCTGAATAGAAATAATTAAGACTGTTTGATTTTTAACATATGAATGTATAAAATTTATCTTTATTTGAAAATTAATAAACATAAAATTCAAATGAAATAACTAATCTAATATGATATCAATAAAATATATAGTTTTTTATAATATGATAGTTGTTGGTGGTGATGGATAACGGGTGAATGCCGACTAGAGGCGGTGGTTGGTGGTAGTTTTGGTTGATGATGGTGATTCATGCAAGTAGCTAGTAGTGAGTGGTAGTGGTGGCGATTATGATTGAGGATAGTGGTGGTGGTTGGTGATAGTTAATAATGGTGGGTGCTAGTAGTAATTGTGACTGAGCAAGGTGGTGGGTGGGTAGTGTTAGATTATAATGATGGCCAATGTCGGCTGTGGTTGTTGATGGTGATATGATGGTCAGTTGTGGTAGTTGAGGTGGATGAGTGTTGATTGTGGGTGAGAATGATGGTGGTCGGAGTGGTGGGGATAGTGGGTGGTGATGGTCGATAATGGTGGCGTAGTGGTAGTGGTGGTGGGATACTGGTGGTGGTTGAGTATGGTGGTGGTGGCGGCATGGTGGTAGTTGATAATGATAGGCGGTGGAAACAGTTAATAATGAATATGTGATAGAATCTTAATGAAATTAAGTCTCTGTTATAGATCTTAACCATACAGACCTATTCAGACCCATTAAGTGGTTGTGAAGTAAAAAAAATAAACACACTTAATGATTAAGATCTAAATAATTAAGATTCAGACTTTAAAAATAAACGCATTTAATGTCTAAAATCTGAATGATTAAGATTCAGACCTCCATTAAGTGCAAACAAATGAGGCTAGTCTAGGAAAACTTGGCTAACAAGGAATTAGGTCAATCGAGAGATTGATTAACGCAATTAAAGGGTTCAACCTAGAGATAGTAATAACCCAACTTGAGCTTTTATCAACTGTTTAGTGTGATACCCATTTGGTCTTGAGAAAGCTAAATTGGGCAAAACCACTTTCTGACCGAGAGGTATTGAGCGGGTAATTGAGAGTTGATAGCTTTAATATACCCCGATCAACAAAACAAGCATTAAGGTTTTTATCTTATAAGGCAAACACCTATGTGATGGTCACAGCCCTAGGATTTTTATTAATTTGAAAAACATCAAAAACAATTATTCCTAGTCTTCTTTCTTTATTCTGCAATCCTTAGTTTAAAACTAGAATTAGAAACAAAAACCCTTTTCTGGAAGCGCAAATTAAGATAATTCAATTTCGTATTAAAATATATACCCCTAACTTCCATCTAGCTCCCTCTAGATTCGACCCCGACTCTTCGTTGGGTTACTATAATTGGAAACGACTGTTTTATACCTTGTTTAGAGGTGTGCATTTGGATGCAATCATATGGTGACAAATTTTGAGGCGCTGCAAGCTACCAACAAAGCCTTACAGTTAGAAGGTATCTCGAAGAAGAAGGAAGTAGGAGGTATCTCCCCTTACCTATCAAACACCTCCACCCACATATCAACCCTCACCTCCAAAATACCAATACCCCGCCACTACCTACTATACCTATAATACCCAACCTGCATATTTCCATTCACCTCCTCCCGCCCGCCAAAATTACCCAAAGCCATGAATAAACTTTGATGGAAGAACTCCTAGACAATATACCCCTATCGCCGAACCTATAGCCCAACTATATGAAAGACTAAAGGTCGTTGGTTATGTCCTCCCATTCCTGCTGTTGCTTTTGAAAATCCTTTTCAGTAGGTTAACCCCAACAAGACTTATTCCTGCCATTCATGCATGAAGGGTCATACTATCGAGTAATGTCGCATGTCGAATACATGATCCAGATGTTGATTGACAACAAAGTATATTGGCAAAGGAGTCTGTGTCGAATGTCCGCAATAACCCTCTTTCTTGTCACAGGGGTGAGGGAGTGAATGTGATAGAAACTTATGAAGAATGGGATCAGGAAGGATCAATCAGACTTATCTTAGAGGGGGACCTCTCAAAATATCTCCTATCACCCTCTCGTTTATTGTGGTGAAAACCCAGGAGCCATTCGAGGTCGAGGTAGCTACGTCTTTCACTGTGATGGTAGCTCCAACACCGCCTTATAAGTCTAATGATGTCCCATGGGATTATTTGGCAGAGGCGAGGAGAAAGGAAAAATCCAAGATGGAAGAGACATGTGTTTCACAAGGAATGACCAGAACCGACAGAGTTTACACACCTGAAAATCTTGGAGGAACAAGTAAAGAGACCGCATCTAAGCCACTTGTCGTAGAGACATGAACTGATGATATTTGGAGGAAGGTAGACCCAAGAGAATACTATGTTGTTGATCACTTAAACAAGACTCCCGTCTAAATACACATATTATCATTGTTGCAAAACTCAGATGCTCACAAGAATTCATTGATGAAGGTGTTAAGTGAAGCTTATGTACCTACTGGTATCACTAGTGAAGAGATGGAAAATATGGTGGGGCAGATGCTGGAGAGTCAGAAGATTAGTTTCCACGAAGATGAGCTACCTCCGGAAGACACAACAACACATTGCACATCACTATGCAATATGAAGACAAGTTCATTGCTAGGGTTCTCATACACGGGGGTTCAAGTTTGAACATATGCTCGTTGACTACTGGATATAGGCCTACATGAGATACGGATGGGACGTATGAACATAAAGGTATTTGATGTGTCTTAGAGAGACACTATCATAGAGATCAACCTGGATGTGAAGATGGACCTGACTTGGTTCGACGTTGAATTCCAGGTGTTAGATATATCCGCTACTTATAACTTGTTACTGGAATGACCATGGATACACGTAACTGGGGCAGTCTCTTCTACTCTGCACCAGGTTGTGAAGTTCGAATGGAATCATCAAGGGGTGATTATTCACGGAGATGAAAGTAACCCTATCTACACCAACCAGATTGTGCCAGTTAGTGAGAACGTGAGGAAATTGGGAGGAGAAACATATCACAACATTGAGCGGATAAAAAAATTTAGAAAGGGCGATGGTGGAGCAATAAGATAGAGATCATACTGGTGTGGTTAGGGTACAAACCATGCAAGGGCCTTGAACCAAAGCTGCAAGGATCATAGACCCAATATGACCACAATATCATGGCATAACCTTTAGTCTCATGTACAAATACACCGTGCAAGAATATAATGATTGGATACCGTCGTGGCATGACTTTTAATATCCATTGAAACAACTCATACCACCACTGCACCAGACATTATGCCAAACTATTGTAATTTGGGGATTCGAGGAAGATGAGATTTTGGCCCGTATGAGGAAGTTGTTTCTGGACAATGAAAATATGGATTGCAGTGCAATCTTAGAGGAGGAGTAGGAAGACCTTACCATTCAGACAGTGGGAGAAGGAGTTATTCTTAGGAGCAGGACTGTTGCACGATCCCGGGCTTGCTGAGCACCTGCGTAGTCTTGGCAAAACTAGCATGGTTTACTTTTAAAATGGTTTTTGGAATTTTAGACATTTTCAATGGTTTTGTTTTGAAATAATTACTCGAGACATCGAGTCGTACTTTTTGACAGTTTTAAGTTTTACTAATGCATTGTTGTTTTTCGTTTATTTATATTGTTATCTTTCTACATTCTTTTTCAGCATAACTATTACATATCCTGATGAACCTACTATGACATGTAATGAGACAACGCAACATAAATAAAGTAATTAGTATCATTGGGAAGATGATATATACCTGAGCAAATTGTCAAAGAAGTAGAGAATTTTGAGAACAAACCAAAGTCCAATTTGGAAAAAACCGAGGCAGTTAACTTACGGCATTCTGAAACAGTCAAAGAAAATCGCATTAGCATTCATCTATCACCACCAGAGGAGTAAGAGTACATCAAGTTTCTAAAGGAATATGAGGATATTTTTGCATGGTCCTATGATGACATGACTGGGTTAAGCACATCCATATTGGCTCACAAGGTACCTACCAACCCTATGTGTCTACAGGTAAAGCAGAAGCTAAATAAACTCAAGTCAGATATGAGTCTAAAGATAAAAGAAGAGGTTACCAAGCAAATCAAAGCCAAGGTCCTTTGGGTGGTCGAGTATCCAACTTGGATAGCCAATATTGTACCGGTTCTGAAGAAGGATGGGAAGGTCAGGGTGTATGTTGACTATCAATATCTGAACAGAGCAAGCCCTAAGGATGATTTCCCATTGCCCAACATACGCATATTGATCGACAACTGCACCATGCATGAACTCTAATCCTTTGTGGATTGTTACTCAAGATATCGCCAGATTTGGATGGACGAAATTCATCACGCCATATGGAATATATTGTTACAAAATAATGGTATTTGGTTTGAAGAACGTCGGGGCTACCTACATGAGAGCCATTACTTCTACTTTCCACGATATGATACGCAAACAAATCTAGGTGTACGTGGATGACGTCATTATCAAGTCTAAGAGGAGTTCAGATCCATAGCAGACCTAAAGAAGTTTTTCGACCGATTATGAAGGTACAATCTAAAGTTGAATCCTGTGAAATGTGCTTTCGGAGCCCATGCTGGAAAGTTGTTGGGTTTCATCATCAGTCACCGCGGTATTGAGCTAGACCCGTCAAAAATTAAAGTTATTCAGGACTTGCCATTGAAAAAGAGCAAGAAGGATGGGATGAGTTTTTGGGATACTTCAGTTATATCAGTCGTTTTATAGCACCAGTCAATGGTAATATGTGAGTCGATCTTCAAAATGCTGAGGAAAGATGTTGCGACAAGCTGGACCGAAGAGTGTCAAAGGGATTTCGATAAAATCAAGGAGTACTTGTCCATGCCACCCGTGTTGGTCCCACCAGAGCCTGGGATACCTCTATTGTTATACCTATCTGTGTTGGATGGAGCCTTTGGTTGCATCCTAGGGAAACACGATGAAATCAGGAGGAAAGAGCAGGCAATATACTATCTGAGTAAGTTCACACCTTACAAATCCTGATACTCTTTGTTGGAACGCACCTATTGCGCCTTAACATGGATAGCCCATAATTTGAGACACTACTTCTGCGCATACACCACATATCTCATATAGAGGATGGATCTGCTGAAATAAATCTTTCAGAAACACATGCCTACGGGTAAGCTAGAAAAGTGGCACATATTACTAAGCGAGTTTGACATTATATGTGTAACTCAGAAGGCAGTCAAAGGGCAAGCATTGGCTGATCACATGACAGAGAACCCCGTAGACGGAGAATACAAACCATTAAAGACGTGTTTTCCCGACGAGGAAGTGTCATTTATAGGGGAAGATATTGCTGAAACATATGATGGGTGGAGAATTTTTTTTGACAGGGTCGCAAACTTTAAAGGAGTGGGCATCAGAGTTGTCCTGGTATTAGAAACCGGTCAATATTACCTGGTATCCACCAACTCAGGTTCTCATGCACCAACAATATGGCAGAATATGAGGCTTGCATCTTGGGACTCAGATTGGCCATCGACATTAATATTCAGAAGTTGTTGGTAATCGGAGATTCAGATCTGCAAATACACCAAGTACTCGGAATGAGCCACCAAGAACACTAAGATATTTCCATACTTGCACTGTGTGCAAGATTTGATCAAGAGGTTCACGAAGATAGAATTCAAACGTGTTCCAAGAGTTCAGAATGAGTTTGTTGATGCACTAGCTACCTTGTCTTCCATGATACAACATCCAGACAAGAATTTTATTGATCATATCCTGATAGAGATTCGTAAGCAACCAGCTTATTGTGCTCAGGTTGAAGAAGAGTTCGATGGAAATCCATGGTTTCAGGATATCAAGGAGTATTTGGAGAAAGGAGAAAACCAAGTAAATGCTACACACACTTAGAAGCTCACGCTTCAAAGATTGGCCAACCACTTCTTTCAGAGCGGAGGGATTCTGTATAGAAGGACTTCTGACTTAGGATTGCTACGATGTGCCGATGCCAAGGAGGCATAGGTTGCTTGAAGGATACACGCCGGAACCTACATACCGCACATGAACAAATTTGTTCTAGCCAAAAAGATATTAAGGGCAGTTTATTTCTGGATGACTATCGAGACAGATTACGTCAAATATGTGCAAAAGTGCCACAAGTTCCAAGCACATGCTGATATGATATGGGTGCCACCCAACAAACTCAATGCAACAAGTTCACCCTGACTTTCTCTGCCTAAGGCATGTATGTCATTGGACCAATTGAACCCCCTGCTTCAAACAAACATAGACTCATTTGGTGGCTATAGATTACTTCACAAAGTGGGTCGAAGTTGCTTCCTATAAAGCTGCAACTAAGATGGTTGTAGCAAACTTTGTCTGAGATCGTATCATTTGTTGATTCGGAGTACTTGAGTCAATAATTACCAACAATGGTTTCAATATCAACAGTGATATGATGAAAGCCATGTGTGAAATATTCAAAATCAAGCACCGAAACTCTACATCATATAGGCCGCAAATGAATGGAACCTTAGAAGCTGCCAACAATAACATCAAAAAGATATTAAGGAAGATGGTGGATAACTACAAGCAATGTCATGAGAAGCTACTATTTGATTTTCTCGAATACTGCACCACAGTCCGCACAACTGGGCAACCCCTATCTATTGTTGTACGGTACCGAAGTTGTAATACCCGCCGAGGTGGAGATTCCTTCCCTAAGAATTATACAGGAGGCCGAGCTCAGTGATCTAGAATGGATACAGGGTTGGTATGAGAAAGTGACCCTCATTAACAGTAAAAGGATGAATACGGTATGTCACGATCAACTCTACAAGGATAGAATGATAAGGGCTTTAAATAATAAGGTTAGACCAAGGAAATTCACACCGGGGAAATTAGTGTTGAAGCGGATATTCCCACACCAGGATGAGGCAAAAAGAAAATTCTTACCTAACTGGCAAGGCCCGTACATGGTTCACCGGGTACTGCCAGGAGGAGCACTCATACTTGCAGAGATGGATGGAGAAATATGGCCAAAACCTATCAATTCGTACGCCGTCAAGAAATATTACGTTTGAGATTATATTTGCACTTATTTTTATGTAACATGAACTACGACTGACCTGATTAAGAGGGGATATGTAGGCAGCCCTATGGGTTCGGTCACATAATAATAAAATCTTTATTCCCCTTTACGATTAGGAATCGGGGCAAGGTTTTGAGTTTTCGTCCATCTCATTACATCAAAGATCGCCAAGAAGTGTATCACCAGAAGTATACATTAAACTAAGGTAGAATTTTGATGGGGCTTCTCAAAATTCTGAGTTAAGAAGGTCGCAATGTCTCAAAGCATGTCACGGTCTATGATTCGACCAAACTGTCTACTTTGTTCATTATTTTAACAATTGAATTGCTTAACAATAATTACCACAAATGCATATTTTCAAAAAAAGATCACATTTTTTGCAGCAACCAAATGTTACCCAGGGTGACTCGAACAAGGTGTCAAGACAAGAGCGAAGGAGAAATGAGGAATCAAGAGCACGAACTGACATTTCCCCCCAAACTCACTATCTTTCTTTGGATGCATGCACAATGGATATAACAAGCACGTCCACATCAGACACATATATACAACAAGACCTCTATCTTCATACCGACGAAAGTCACGAGGCAAAAACGCGTCAAGATAAGGATCACTTTTCTCTCATATTTAATTGTTGCTCTTCCTGCATAGGGTTAAGAACTGCCCTCATTACATTGTATTGGTCTAAGCACTACCATCATCATTTTATAGGGCTAAGAACTGCACTTTGGAGGCTAAGCACTACCTCAATTACTGCATAAGGTTAAACATTGCCTTTCCTCTGCATGATATTAAGCATTGTCTCCATTACTTTTCATGAGGCTAAGCATTGCCTCCATTACTGCATAAGGCTAAACGCTACCTTTCTCTGCATTAGACAAAATATTGTCTCCATCATAGTGCACGAGGCTAAGCACTACCTCCATTACTGCATAAGGCTAAATGTGCCCTTCTCTGCATGAGACTAAACATTGTCTCCATCATATTGCATTAGGGTAAGCCCTTACTGCATTACTGCACAAGGCTAAACGCTACCTTTCTTTGCGTGAGACAAAGCACTGTCTCCATTAGATTACATGAGGCAAGAATTGCCTCTATTATTGCATAAGGCTAAACTCTTCCCTCCTTCGCATGAGACTAAGCACTGTCTCCATTACATTGCATGAAGCTAAGTATTGCCTCCATTATCCTCATTACATCGCATGAGGATAAGCACTGCCTCTATTATTGCATAAGGCTAAGCATTGCCTTCATATGCATAGGGCTAAGCACTGCCCTCATTACATGGCATGAGGCTAAGCACTGCCTTTATTATTGCATAAGGCTAAGTATTGCCTTCACCTGCATAGGGCTAAACACTGGCCTCAACTCAGACAACACTAAGCACTGCCTTGTCTCGTTCTCGCACATGGCTATGCATTATCAGTTCCCTCTATCAAGCAATCAATATCAACACATCCGTGACTCATAGGCTAAAATATTTCCATATTGTCCAAAGGTGTCATAGTCTGAAGGCCACATCCGCATAGCCTGAAGACATCATGCCATGGCCTAAGGGTCTCTCGAAACTGCATATCATTTTTCAAAGGCGTCATTGTCCAGAGGCACCATCCTCATGGTCCGAGGACAGCATTTCATGGCCTGTGAATCCCTTATCATACACTTCATCGCCCAGGACATCATTGTCTAAGGACATCATCCTCATCGTCCGAAGACAACTTTCATGGTTCGAAGGGAATCTGCATCATGTTTAAATTTTCGCAATAACTATATATATTCCAGTGCAATGTTTTTAAAGTTTTGCATGCAACTCGAGAGGTAGCAGTCCTACAAACAAGAGCAATTCGCGTTATAGTTTCCGTTCACAACATTCACATCCCTTGATCACGTCAAATGTAACCAATAACCAGCAATGATCGTTTACAATACTGTAACGCCCAAACATTTATCTCGAATATATGTAAGGTTAAAGTTTACATTCATCTCCACATGAAATTATATGTTACTCATGAAACTATCCTATTCAAAAGATCTTTTTTCGAAATGTATGACCATTCTTACAATAACTCCATCGGTTTTGTTCGTCGCTGGATCCAGAACTACACATGGACTGATTCCCGTAACACCAGGGTCATGTAGGCAACTTAGGAACAAGCGTTCGCCCCCACTTTTCCGAAAAAAAACCCTCATCGTCGCTCATTTCGGGAAAAATTGGTCATCATTTTCTTTACCCGATTACATTTTCATAATTTTCGGGTAAAGATGATCAGTTGTTGATACCCAATTTTACCCTCATATTTTATAGAGTATTTCATATAGTTTCAAAATATCATTTTGCATCAGTAACTAATTTACAAGGTTCATATAAGTATTTTTTTATAATTTTCTATAACTAATAAATCTTTTAAATTGATTTTCTTGCATTTAATTTGTTCAAATATTTATTAGTTATCCCTTTAAATTATTTCTAGGGTGACTTAATCATCCAAACTTGTCATTTTATATCCACGTGTATTTTATAATATTTTATCTCATTTTCACATAATTATATTTGCATTTTCTCTGTTCTATCTACACTAGTTACAATAATAGCCTATATTCTATAAATAATTATGTTTATTATATTATTTATTATAAAATAGAATTTTATATTTTTATAATGCTAAGATATTATTTTCAAGCATTTTACTGATAAATAATATTTTTATTATTTGTTAGTCATTTTCTATAACTTATTTTTTATAAATTTCATGTATTTAATTTGTAGCCCAATTTTAAGTCAATTGTTGACCAAATATTAGGCTCAATCACCTATCCCATCTCATCTTACCTCTCAGCAGCCTAAACCAAATGCCTTTTTTAATTTAACCCGGTCACGATCCATTAATAACCCGCATTGCTTCCCCTTCGATCCTGGCCTTTGATCTTAAATGATCAACGATCCACAACAGCCCTACCTGTCTCCTTATATCACCTCCCTATTAAACCCTAGAGACAATTCCCGTCTATGCCTCCCTCAAATACTCCCAGTATTTCTTACCCCCTGATAAACCCTAGCCGCCTCATCTCTAATCATTCTCCCATTCCGGCTAGACAATGGAATCTCCTTGTGATTCACCTTCCTTATTTGTGTTACCGCATCATTATCTACGCAACAATGGTGTTACTTAGTACTTGCCTAAACTTTGCAAGTACCATCTCTCAGAATAGGGCTCGTTCAACTTCAATCTCTAAGATCTGGACAATATCCCATCCATATACACGGAAAAAGGGTTGATTTCTCACACCAACAGACTAATTTTCAAACATGGAACCCTAATTGGGGTTTGGAATTCGAGTACTCCCTTTACCGGCTTTGTTACTGATTGCATGTGATATTTTCTTTCCTTGTTTGTGCTTAATTAATTGTTTTCCACGTTTGTTCATCCTATTTGTCACTTTATAAACTCTCTTCCCCGTTCTCCCTAGCGAACATCAACTATTGCTATTGCTTTGTCACTATCACTCATTCGACTATTCTAAACTTGAGATCTTGGTCGGCTGAAAGCCAAGGCCACGGAAATTTTCTTTATCAACCTCCCAAGTGTGAGCATTACTCGGGGTTCACTTGAAACCCTTGAGAACTCTAACACACTAGGATATTGGGGTTATGTTGCTCTTTTGCTACTAACGATTGGGATACTACTGAGATCATTCTTCTTATTTTGCTTGTTAATTTACAATTGGTAAGTCTCTTGGCCTTAGAAATTTTTGTCTCTTTTATTTGTATCCATGCTTTGTGCCACTGAAACTTATGTGAATCTATGTTCTTCTATTCCATCTTGTTTGTGGAATTTTTTGTTCTGATGTGACTCTATACTTTTAACATCTTAATTTGCCTAGTTTTTAATTATGATATATGCCTATCATATGTGTTCTCTTAAACGACTTCTGGCTCTCTTAAACCTGTTTATTCTGCTCTATCTATGTTAATACTTGTTTATTACCCTGATTTTGTCTATTTGCTTTGTTTTGGATTATTATGGTTCCTCAGTTCTTGCAATCATATTTTTTCTCTGCTTGTGTTCAATGCTCTGTACATTCATGATTTTTTAATCTTTGTGAACCAATATAACTTCAATAGTGTGTTATTTTCGTATGCAATCTTACTTACGTTGAAGCTATCCTACAATCCTAAATCTCCTAGTGTCACAACCTTCCTAGATTCTAAACGTCAATACATGCTTATTATATCTAGCTTGAATGATCTTGTGTATCTTTAGCCTACTCCACAGTCTTGATCACCTATTGTTACACTCCACCGTTTCTCCCTATTTTATGCTTATATGCACATTATGTGCCAATTAATGTCTTAATGTTTTAACATGTTGTTGAGCACTCTACTAGGAAGTTAGTTCAATCCTGCATTTAGGGTCGGCCTTAAACTTCTAATTGAACTCCAATATACTTAGCCTCTTATATTTTGCATTGTCAACTGGCATAAGCCCTAGTGTCTGCGTTTTCCATTAACTTTAAGTCAAATGTCTTCCTACCTTGAGTTCTTCAGATTTTGGAATCCTTGTGTATACTCAGCATGTTGTGAATCAACCTACTATCCTTTTATTATTGTTGTTATCCTAACTATGAGTCTATTAGAGTGCCATGACTAATACTCCTAGGTGTAAAGTACCTTTATATTAAATCTGGACCATGTTTTTTGTGGAAATCCTGCTTAAGTTTGGTGCTCTATCTCTTAACCTGTTTTCTAGGAAGTATAACATGTGTATGGTGCGTATGCTTGTTGAGACGTTTTTGTAATCTTGTTTGTATGCCTCTAGTTTGGAAGCCTCTATCCTTTACAGCCTTAAGGGTTAAGTTCTTAGATTTCTAGGTTGCTTAATTAATCCCGCACATAGTTTGTCACTCATATTATTAAGGCTAGTTTGATAGTCAAATAGGTAATCAAGGCAGTTATTTGAGCCTCGTATGCTAGGCTTGCTTTTGGTACTGGAGGTCTGAAGTACATTGTCCGCACTTGGAGCTTGGGTCTGCTGTCTGCGTGAAGTTCAAGCCTATTTGAAAGACCATATGTGTTACTAGTTATTCTATATTTGTAATTGGTCTATAATTATTCATTGTGGTCTGTAATAACTTGTAACACTAAATGATGGGTAAAATGGTGAAGGGGGGGGGGGGGGGGGGGGGGTATTCTAATTCTCGCATGAATAGGTAGAAAACCAGTCCATAGGGTTTAATTTCTTTACATGCTATCTTGTTTGACATGATCTATTTCCATACGCTAATAGAAAGCATGCCTATAGGAACTCAAACACTTTTCCTGATTAACATGTTCTATGCCCGCATACTGCTAAAAAGCATGTCTATAGGAATTTAAGTGTTTTACTTGCTTCATCTCTACACGACATTAGATAGCATGCCTATAGGATTCAAACATCATTCATTATTTACTCAGCTTGTGCTATTGTTGTGATTGTTAGATACTATGCTTATATGATCATGTTAAGTAATTAAGATATGCTTCCACCGATACTCATCTAGATACCATGTCTATACGGCCTTAATTGATTAACTTATTGGTTATTTTGTTCATACTGGCCACCTATAAAACATGCCTATAGGAATAAGCATGACGAATGCGTGTTCAAATACCAACTATTAGAGGACCTGGCTATAGGATACTGCTACTCGCTTAGAAAGCATGCCAATAGGATAAAAAAGAGTAATTATGTGTCACGACCCCAAATCCTAAGCCGGCCATGATGGCGCCTATCATGGAACTAGGCTAGCCAGCCATTTCAGACTATCATAATATTTCATAATTTCCCAAAATTAGGAGATTTTAAAATAGCAAAATGAGATGAACAATTTATACACTTTCCCAAAACCTAGAGTCAACTTTCATGAGCATCTAAGACTGTAAATACACTGTACAATGAGGTGACTTGCTACCACAAAAGCCTGAAGTACAAAAGACAAAAGCTATGAACTGAGGAAAGGAAAGGAGGTGAGCTGGGGATGCTGAGCAGCTACCGAGATCCTCGAACAACCTCCAAGCACATCCGAAAATCAACTAGTGAGATGGTCCTGTACCTGGATCTGCACACAGAAGTGCAGGGAGTAACGTGAGTACGCCAACTCAGTAAGTAATCAAAGTAACTAAAAACTTGAGTGTAGTGACGAGCATTTATATATCATGTAAATCCATATAATGAACAACAGTGGAAATGAATAAATAAAGTAAGGAATCTGCACTGCGAATATTTCATAAAACTCCAGTTTCCATTTAAAAATCTCGCATAAAATCATTTGTCCAAATCATCAGATGCTCAGTGTAAAGAAGAGTGAAAAACATTAATTTCATAAAATATAAGCCCATCGGGCACAGTATCCCTCACAATAAAGCCTCTCGGGCAAGCCTCTCAGTGAATCGTGACTCCACTATCAGTATCTCATGCTCACACTAGACACTCGTACTCAGCAAGTACCAGGAATACACACAACTGCTGTGGCGGGCAGCCCGATCCAACGCACGCACACACACGCACACACACACACACACACACACACATATATATATATATATATATACTGTTGCGGTGTGCAGCCCGATCCTTATAACATACGCTGCGGCGTGCAGCCCGATCCATATAATAGTCGATTGCGCCCACTAGGGGTGTACAGACCCCGGAGGGGCTCCTACAGCCCAAGCGTTGTATTTGCTGCGGCGTGCAGCCCGATCCAATATATACATTGCTGCGACGTGCAGCCCGATATATATATAACATATATTGTTGCAACATGTAACCCGACCCATATATAATCTATATTGTTGCGGCGCGCAGCCCGATCCATATGTAATATATAACATATATTGTTGCGGCGTGCAGCCCGTCCCATAACTATCCTCACATGCTCGGCTATCGGCCTTACTCAGTCATCCTCACAAGCCATTCGGGCAATTCATATCAACTCACGGGAATCAGCCTAAAATACCTCTCAGGGTTTCAAATCAATGTGATAACAGTGAAAATAACAACAAGTAGAAAATATGACTGAGTTCGAAATTGTTCTATTAGGATAGTGTGAGAATAATATAAAAATACCTCTGAGGGTTTAAACAGGTCGGCACAACGCCCCAAACATGGCTCACGGCCCATAAACAAGTATAACTTTCTAAAATACAGGATATCGCAAGGTTTCAAATCGAATATGCGGCTTAATAGTCACTACGGGACGGACCAGGCCACAATCCCTATCGGTGCACGCCCCCACGCTCGTCACCTAGCATGTGTGTCACCTCATTTACCAAAACAATATCAAATACCGAGGTTTCATACCCTCAGGTTTAGAGTTACAATCGTTACTAACCTCAAAACAGCCCAAAAGCTACTATGTGATGCCCTTGCCCCTCGAATTGGCTCCCAAATGCTCCGAATCTAACCAAAACCAGATTAACGTCATCAATATACGCTAAAGGAACAAAGCCCAATCGAAAACTATCAATTTAGACACAATTCTCGAAATTTGGCCAAAACCGAGCCCCGGGCCCACGTGTCGGAATTCGATAAAAATCACAAAACTAGAATCCTCATTCCCTTACAAGTCTACCCATACCAAATTTACCAAAATCCGACCTCAATTGCCCACTCAACACACCAAAAGAATTTTCCAAATTTTCCTACCATTTTCCCCAACTTTTCTACTTTAATTCCTCAAATTGCATGGTGAAAATCAAGACAAATTCGTGAAATTGAACCAAAAATTATTGAAAAACACTTACCACAACTCAGCCCACTCACACGCCTTTTAACTCTATGCGAACACGAACAACACTACGCGATCGCACTGCACAACAACCTCACACTCACACTCACGCGATCGCGACCTCCACCACGCGATCGCATATAACAAAAATCCTACCATCCTCAGCTAGGCCTACGTGATCGCAAACATCCTCCTGCGATCGCGTAGAAGGAAACCAGAAACTCACACCAACAAAAATCTGCCCCAGTTTTTAAGCCAAGAGTTGGTCCGTTAACCACCCGAAACACACCCGAGGCCCTCGGGACCTCAACCAAACATACCAACATATCCCATAACATCATTCAAACTTATTCGAGTCTTCGAAAATCCAAAAAAAATCACATCAAATTCAAGCCTATGAACTTTAAAACTTCTAAATTTCGCCAATGATGCCGAAACCAACAAAAACACATCCGATTGACCTGAAATTTTGAACACATATCCAAAATGACATTAGGAACTTGATTCAACTGTCAGAATTCCATTCCGACCCCGATAGCCTATTTACCATTGCCGACAGGAAATCGCCAAAAACTAACTTTCGCCAATTCAAGCATAATTCTACACCGGGCATCAAAACTTCAATCCGAACACACTCCTAAGTCCCAAATAACCTAAAGAATCTACTCGAGCCATAAAATCCGCAATTCGAGGTCTTTTACCAATAAGTCAACTCCCAGTTGACTTTTTCAACTATTAAGCTACTTTAACAGACTAAGTGTCTCAGTTCTCACCACGACCACTCCGAACCTGAACCAACCGACCCAACATAACATAAACAGGCTAAGCAACATATGATAAAGCAAAAACAGGGGAAACAGGGCTAATCTCACGAAATGACCGACCGATCGGGTCGTTACATCCCCCCTATTAAACAAATGATCGTCCTCGAACGGGTCTAGAAACATACCTGGAGTCTAAATAAGTGAGGATATCTGCTCCACATCTCCCGCTCGGTTTCCCAGGTGGAATCCTCCACCGGCTGTCCTCTCCACTGAACCTTCACTGAAGCTATATCCTTAGACCTCAGCCTTTTGACCTGGCGACCCAAAATAGCCACTGGCTCTAACTCATATGACATATCACCCTCGAGCTGAACCGTGATGAAGTCCAAAACAAGAGACGGGTCACCAACATACTTTCGGAGCATTGAAACATGGAACACCGTATGAATACTCAATAAGCTGGGAGGCATGGCAAGCCTATAAGCCACATCCCCAATCCTCTGAAGCACCTCAAAAGGCCCAATAAACCGGGGACTCAGCTTTCCCGTCTTCCCGAACCTCATAACACCCTTCATGGGTGAAACCTTCAGCAGCACCTTCTCCCCAACCACGAAAGACACATCTCGGACCTTCCGGTCCGCATAACTCTTCTGCCTAGACTGCGTCGTGCGAAGCCGCTCCTAAATCAACTTCACCTTACCCAACGTATCCTGAACCAAGTCTGTGCCCAATAGCCTAGCCTCGCCTAGCTCAAATCAACCAACCGGAGATCTGCACCTCCTACCATATAAAGCCTCATACGGAGCCATTTGGATACTCGACTGATAACTATTATTATAAGCAAACTCCGTGAGTGGCAAAAACTGATCCCATGAACCCCCCAAATCAATGACACAGGCACGCAACATATCCTCCAAAATCTGAATAGTACGCTCTGACTGCCCGTCGGTCCGAGGATGAAATGTTGTGCTCAACTCAACCTGAGTAACTAACTCCCTCTGCACGGCCCCCCAAAACTGAGATGTGAAATGAGTATCTCTGTCAGAAATGATAGAAACTGGAACCCCATGCAACCGGACAATCTCCCTGATTTACATCTCAGCTAACGCTCCGAAGAATAAGTAGTACCAACAGGAATGAAGTGCGCGGACTTGGTAAGCCGATCCACAATAACCCATATAGCATCAAACCTTCTCGAAGTCCGTGGGAGTCCAACTACGAAGTCCATGGTGATTCGCTCCCACTTCCACTCCAGAATATCTAATCTCTGAAGCAATCCACCTGGTCTCTGGTGCTTATACTTGACCTGCTGAAAGTTGAGACACCGAGCCACAAACTCAACAATATCTCTCTTCATCCGCCTCCACCAATAATGCTGTCTCAGATCCTGATACATCTCTGCGGCACCCGGATGGATGGAATACCGCGAACAATGGGCCTCAGTTAGAATCAAATCTCGAAGTCCATCCATATTGGGCACGCAAATCCGGCCCTGCATCCTCATGATCCCATCATCACCAATAACCACATCCCTGGCATCACTGTGACTGACCCTGTCCTGAAGAACGAGCAAGTGTAGATCATCATACTGGCGTGCTTTAATCTGATCATAAAGAGAAGACCTGGAGGCTACGCAAGCCAATACCCGCGGGGGCTATGATATATCCAATCTCACCAACTAACCCGCCAAAGCCTGAACATCAAGTGCTAAAGGTCACTCTGCTATTGAAAGGTAGGCTAGACTCCCCAAACTCTCCGCTATGTGACTCAGGGCATCGGCCACTACATTGGCCTTCCCCGGATGATATAAAATAGTGAGGTCATAATCCTTGAGAATCTCCAACCATCTCCTTTGACGCAAATTCAGATCCTTCTGCTTAAGCAGATGCTGCAAACTACGGTGATCGGTGAAAATCTCACAATGCACTCCATATAAATAATGACACCAAATCTTCAAGGCGTGGACAATAGATGCTAGCTCAAGATCGTGCACTAGATAATTCTTCTTGTGCTCATTCAACTATCTGGACGTGTAGGCAATCACCCTACCTTCCTGCATCAAAACCGCTCCAAGGCCAACTCTCGAGGCATCACATTAAACTGTATAAGAACCTGAAAACGTAGGCAAAACCAACACCGGAGCTGTAGTCAAAGATGACTTGAGCTTCTGAAAACTCTCCTCACACTTCTCAGCCCACCTGAACTGAGCACCCTTCTGGGTCAGTCTGGCCATAGGTGCTGCAATAGATGAAAATCCCTCTACGAATCGGCGATAGTACCCTGCCAAACCAAGGAAACTGTGAATCTCGGTAGCTGATGACGGTCTAGGCCAGCTCTGCACCGCCTTTACCTTCTTCGGATCAACCTGAATACCCTCTCTGGACACCACGTACCCCAAGAACGCTACTGAATCAAGCCAGAACTCACACTTCAAAAATTTTGTGTACAATCTTTTCTCTCTCAAGGTCTGAAGCACAACTCTCAAATACTGATCATGATCCTCCCGAGATTGGGAATACACCAAGATATCGTCAATAAACACGATGACGAAAGAATCCAGATAAGGCCGGAATACACTTTGAATCAAGTGCATAAAGGTTGTTGGGGCATTGGTCAGCCCGAATGACATAACCAGAAACTCATAATGACCATATCTAGTCCTGAAAGCAGTCTTCGGAATGTCTGGCCTCTATCTTCAACTGATGATAGTCGGAACGCAAGTCAATCTTGGAAAATACCCTGGCACCCTGCAACTGATCAAACAAGTCATCTATACGAGGCTAGGGATACCGGTTCTTCATCGTAACCCTGTTCAGCTGCCGATAATCAATACACATACGCATAGAACCATCCTTCTTATTTACAAACAACACTGGTGCACCCTAAAGTGACACACTGGGCCGAATGAACCCCTTATCTAGGAGTTCTTGAAGCTTCTCCTTTAATTCCTTTAGCTCCACTAGTGCCATACGATAAGGTGGAATAGAAATAGGCTGAGTGCCTGGCACCAGGTCAATACCAAAATCAATGTCCCTGTCAGGTGGCATGCCTGGCAGGTCTGCAGGAAACACGTCCGGAAAGTCACGGACCACAGGAACCAAATCAATAGCGGGAGTCTCACCACTGACATCCCTTACAAATGCCAGATACGATAAAAACCCCTTCTCAACCATACGCTGAGCCTTCAGGTAGGAAATCACCCTGCTAGGCACATACTCAGAAGAACCTCTCCACTCAACCCTCGGACATCCTGGCATAGCTAAGGTCACGATATTAGCGTGATAATCAAGGACAGCATGACACGGAGATAACCAGTCCATGCCTAATATCACATCAAAATCGACCATGCTGAGTAACAGTAGGTCCACTCGGGTCTCCACACCCCCAATAGATACCACACACGACCGATACACACGGTCCACAACAATAATATCGCCCACCGTAGTCGAGACATGAACAGATGTAACTAGAGACTTTCGGGGCATATCCAGAAAATGGGCAAAATATGAAGAAACATAGGAATATGTAGAACCAGGGTCAAATAAAGCCAAAGCATCTCGGCGACAGACTGAGACAATACCTGCGATCACTACATCGGAGGCCATAGCATCAGGCCTGGATGGAAATGCATACATACGGGCCTGACCTCCACCTTCTCGACCTCCCCCTCTAGGGCGGCCTCTAGATGACTAACTACAACCCTTGGCTGCTTGGGTGGGTGGTGAAATAACTGGAGCTGAAGTCGAAGGCTGGCTCCTCAGATGAGATGGGACTCCAAGAAGATGAGGACACTGCCTCCTCATATGCCCGAACTCTCCACACTCATAACAACTCCCTGGAGCTGGAGACGGGGACTGAAAAGAACCCCTGGCACCAGAATGGCCACTAGGAGAACCATGCATAGAGTAACCCTGAACTGATGGTGCTCGAGCTGCACTCTGGGATGGAAGGTCACCGAATGAAGAACGTCCTGGCTGAGAATTGCGGGGACCATGCCCCGAAGATGCACCACTATGGGTTGGGCGGCCTGACCGAGGAGGCCTGAATGAACGGCCTCTACCATACTGAGACTGCCCCTAGAAGGAGCACCACTAGAACCACCCGATCCATGAGGCCTCTTGGACTCTCTCTACTCGCTCCTGGCGGCGAACTGACTCAATATCTCGAGCAATATCAACAACCTACTCGAAGGTAGAACCTGACACTCTTTCCCGGGTCATAAAAAGGCGGAGCTGATAAGTAAGGCCATCCACGAACCTCTTAATCCTCTCCCTATCAGTACGGACCAACTCGGTGGCATGGCGAGCCAACCCCAAAAACCGCATCTCATACTGCGTCGCTGATAGCTCCCTCTGACGCAGCTGCTCAAAATGTCTGCGATGCTCCTCCTTATGAAACTGGGGTACATACTTATCCAAGAAGATAGTGGAGAACTGCTACCAGGTGAGGGGTGCTGAACCAACAGGCCTACGCCTCTCAAAAGACTCCCACCAAGTGAAAGCAGCACCATAAAACTGAAAAGTAGCAAATGAGACCCCACTAGTCTCCAGAATCCCAGCAGTACGAAGTATTCTCTGACACTTATCCAGAAAACCCTGGGCATCCTCGCCCTCAGCACCACTGAATGTCGGAGGCTGAATTCTACTAAACCTCTCCAGCCTATGCTGCTCATCATCTGGCATAGCTAGAACCACGAAGTCCTGAACTGGAGCAACCAGCTGGGCTGGAACCGCCCCCGGTGTCTGATGGCCCTGAGTAACCTGCTCAGGTGTCCGGGAAACTGGAGTCTGACTGCCTCCCCCGGCCTGAGAAGTAGCGGCAACTTCCTGGGCAAGGGTGGTACACACAGTCAAGATCTGAGCCAAGGTCTCCTGAAGACCCGGAAAAACAATTGGCACTGTCGGTGCTTGAGCCTGTCCCGCTGGAGCCTCTGTGGCGGGAACCTGATCCTGAATAGTAGGGAGATCAACTGGTACTGCCCTGGTTGGCCACTACCTCTACCACGGCCTCGACCACGGTATCGACCTCTCTCCGGTCTAGCCGGTGGCTGATCACCCCGATCGGTAGCGCGAGTCCTCACCATCTGTGAGAGAATGAAACAACAGAAGTTTAGATTTCCAGAATCAACAAAATGGCACGACAGAATTTAAGAAAATGAGATTGTTCCTAAGGGTTCTGCAACCTCTCGAAGATAAGTACAGACGTCTCCGTACTGATCGTCAAGACTCTACTAAACCTGCTCATGACCGTTGAGTCCTATGTAACCTAGGCTATGATACCAACTTGTCACGACCCCAAATCCTAAGCCGGCCGTGATGGCGCCTATCATGGAACTAGGCTAGCCACCCATTTCAGACTATCATAATATTTCATAATTTCCCAAAATTTAGCAGATTTTAAAATAGCAAAATGAGATGAATAATTTATACACTTTCCCAAAATCTGGAGTCAACTGTCATGAGCATCTAAGACTGTAAATACATTATACAATGAGGTGACTTGCTACCACAAAAGCCTGAAGTACAAAAGACAAAAGCTATGAACTGAGGAAAGGAAAAGAGGTGAGCTGGGGACGCTGAGCAGCTACCTTGATCCTCGAACAACCTCCAAGCACGTCCGAAAATCAACTAGTGAGATGGTCGGGTACCTGGATCTGCACACAGAGGTGCAGAGAGTAACGTGAGTACGCCAACTCAGTAAGTAATCAAAGTAACTAAAAACTTGAGTGTAGTGACGAGCATTTATATATCATGTAAATCCATATAATGAATAACAGTGGAAATGAATAAATAAAGTCAGGAATCTGCATTCCGAATATTTCATAAAACTCCAGTTTCCATTTAAAAATCTCGCATAAAATCATTTGTCCAACATTATCATCAAAGGCTCAGTGTAAAGAAGAGTGAAAAACATTAGTTTCATAAAATATAAGCCCATCGGGCACAGTATCCCTCACAATAAAGCCTCTCGGGCAAGATTCCCAGTCACTCGTGACTCCACTATCAGTATATCATGCTCACACTAGACACTCGTACTCAGCAAGTACCAGGAATACACACAACTGTTGCGGCGGGCAGCCCGATCCAACACACACACACACACACACATATATATATACTGCTGCGGCGTGCAGCCAAATCCTTAAAACATACACTGTGGCATGCAGCCCGATCCATATAATAGTCGACTGCACCCACTAGGGGTGTACGGACTCCGGAGGGGCTCCTACATCCCAAGCATTGTATTTGCTGCGGTGTGCAGCCCGATCCATATACAACATATATTTCTACGACGTGCAGCCCGATCCATATGTAATATATATAACATATATTGCTGCTGCGTGAAGCCCGTCCCGTAACTATACTCACATGCTCGGCTCTCGCCCTTACTCAGTCATCCTCACAAGCCACATGGGCAATTCATCTCAACTCACGGGACTCAGCCCAAAATACCTCTCAGGGTTTCAAATCAGTGTGATAATAGTGAAAATAACAACAAGTAGAAAATATGACTGAGTTCGAAATAGTTCTATCACGATAGTGTGAGAATAGTGTAAAATTACCTCTGAGGGTCTAAACATGTCGTCACAATGCCCTAAACATGGATCACGGCCCATAAACAAGTATAAATTTCTAAAATACAGGATATCGCAAGGTTTCAAATCGAATATGCGGCTTAATAGTCGCTACGGGACGGACCAGGCCACAATCCCTATCAGTACACGCCCCCACACTCTTCACCTAGCATGTGTGTCACCTCATTTACCAAAACAATATCAAATACCGAGGTTTCATACCCTCAGGTTTAGAGTTACAATCGTTACTAACCTCAAAACAGCCCAAAAGCTACTATGTGATGCCCTTGCCCCTCGAATTGGCTCCCAAATGCTCCGAATCTAACCAAAACCAGATTAACGTCATCAATATACGCTAAAGGAACAAAGCCCAATCGAAAACTATCAATTTAGACACAATTCTCGAAATTTGGCCAAAACCGAGCCCCGGGCCCACGTGTCGGAATTCGATAAAAATCACAAAACTAGAATCCTCATTCCCTTACGAGTCTACCCATACCAAATTTACCAAAATCCAACCTCAATTGCCCACTCAACACACCAAAAGAATTTTCCAAATTTTCCTACCATTTTCCCCAACTTTTCTACTTTAATTCCTCAAATTGCATGGTGAAAATCAAGACAAAATCGTGAAATTGAACCAAAAATTATTGAAAAACAACTTACCACAAGAACCTAACTGAAAAGCTCGTCCAAAATCTTCTTCCCCCGAGCTCTCTAATGAAATATTGTGTTATGGCCTAGAACCCCCGGATTTAGAACTTAAAAACTGTCTGCCTAGACCTCTTTCTTCACTGCGATCGCGGAAGCTCACACGCGATCGCGAAGAACAAATCTGCTGCCCCATCAAATTATACTACGCGATCTCAGACATTCACACGCAATCGCGATTCAGTAGGACATAAACACACGCGATCGCGAACCACTCTACGCGATCGCAAAGAATAACGACTCAGCCCACTCACGCGCCCTTCAACTTTATGCGAACGCGAACAACACCACATGATTGCACTGCACAACAACCTCACACTCACGCGATCGCGATCGTGACCTCCACCATGCGATCGCATATAAAAAAAATCCTACCATCCCCAGCTAGGCCTACGCGATCGCAAACATCCTCCCGCGATTGCGTAGAAGGAAACCAGAAACTCACACCAGCAAAAATCTGCCTCAGTTTTTAAGTCAAGAGTTGGTCCTTTAACCACCCGAAACACACCCGAGGCCCTCGGGACCTCAACCAAACATACCAACATATCCCATAACATCATTCAAACTTAGTTGAGCCTTCGAAACACCAAAAACAACGCAAAAACACAAAAATCACATCAAATTCAAGCCTATGAACTTTGAAACTTCTAAATTTCGCCAATGATGCCGAAACCAACCAAAACCCATCCGATTAACCTGAAATTTTGCACACATGTCCAAAATTACATTATGAACCTGCTCCAACTATCGAAATTCCATTCCGATCTCGATAGCCTATTTTCCATTGCCGACCGGAAATCGCCAAAAACTAACTTTTGCCAATTCAAGCATAATTCTACACTGGGTATCAAAACTTCATTCTGAACACACTCCTAAGTCCAAAATCACCTAACAAAGCTACCCAAGCCATAAAATCCGCATTCCAAGGTTGTTTACTGATAAGTCAACTCCCAGTTGACTTTTTAACTATTAAGCTACTTTAAGAGACTAAGTGTCTCAGTTCTCACCACGACCACGCCGAACCTAAACCAACCGACCCAACACAACATAAACAGCTAAGAAACATATGATAAAGAAGAAACGGGGAAAACAGGACTAATCTCACGAAAAGACCGACCGGGTCGTTATATTATGAGTTTTCCAATGGCTTCACTGCCTTAGGTGCGATTTACTTAGAGTCATGTCTATAGGATTTTATAACACTTGTAATCTGTGATTTCGATAATCTGAATAGAAGCACTATCCATGAGTTGTTCTTAAACCGTGTGGTGACATAAATGCCATGCCTATAGGTTTTTAAACGACTCTAATACATCTCGATTCTAAAAATTCCTACTGCAGAATCTGAAATCCGTCCGCGTGCTTTTGGTGCTTATGTGTGGAGGCTAACTTGAGCCACTCGTTGCTATTATGTGTAGTCCTAATTGTTTTGAATGTGATCCAAGTTTTATCATTTTGAGTACCCTATGTAAAGTCTAAAACCACCAAAATAGTAGGTCCAAAGCCTCCTGGACCATAGGCATAGGATGTGTAGTGCACGCATAAGCAACTTTAACATAGTAATTTGGAGAGCAGGAGATTATAGTATGTGCGTGCTAAATAATATGAGTAACCCCTACCTTAAGAGAGTTGCGAAGTATTTATGTTGTATGGGGTGATCCTTTAGGCTAAAACACTTAGGACCCTCCATTTGTCCATTGTTCACACCTTTGTTTCTTCAGACATAGAATAATTAGGTTGTACTTTGTTATCTCCAAAGACTTGTACTAATCATTTATTAATTTATAGTTATTCCTTCGTACTTGCAATCTTCTTCACACTTGTTTTATCTCATAGTCAAACATTTGAATTCCCTACCTTCCTTTAATTTACATGGCCATATAGGACAATTATAATCAAATAATACCACATAGCGTTAATTTCGGCTGAGACCCATAGTTGTGGATCTCGAAGAGTGCATAACACCTTCTCTTTGAGGTAATTTGAGCCCTTACCCGATCTTTGGTGACACAGACTAGTTAAAATACAGTTATTTGCAAATAGGTGGCCTAACGCACCTTAAAATCATTAGGTGGAGACTTTTCTCTTTTAATACTCCATTTAAAAGAATTGTCACATGTATATACCCATTTTCACGAGAAAATAGGGCATGAAAAATTCTTACCTTGCTCCATCCGCTCAGGTTTCCACAGGCAGTTCTTCGGGCTATCAGGGTCAGTAGCATGTTAGGAGGGGCTGCAATGAGTGTGGAGACTTGAGTCATCTCTAGAGAGATTTTCCCAGACTAATGATTAGGGTTCCACAGCAGAGCTCTCAGCCTATGATTTCAGCACCAGGAGCTACACCACCCGCACAACCAGCTCGGGGTGGGCCCCAGTTAGCTCGAGGCTGCCCTAGAGGGGGAGGTCGATCAAGTGGTGGTCAAGTCCGTTGCTATGCATTTCCAGTCAGACCATAGGCAGTTTCCTCTGATGCCGTGATCACATCTATTGTTTCAGTATGCCACATAGATTCTTCGGTATATTTGATCCTGGTTTCACTTATTCGTACGTGTCATCATACTTTTCCCATTACTTGTATATGCCCCGTGATTCTTTAGTTATGCATGTTCATGTATCTACACCGATGGGTGATTCTATTATTGTATATCGTGTGTACCAGTCATGTGTAGTGACTAATAGGGGATTAGAGATGAGAGTTGATCTTTTGCTGCTTAGCAAGATTGATTTTGACATGATTTTTGGCATGGATTGGTTGTCATCATTTCACGCTATTCTGGATTGTCACGCTAAGACCGTGACGTTGGTGATGCCGGAGTTGCCTAGGGTTGAGTGTAGAGGTTTCTTGGATTATGTTCCCAGTAGAGTGATTTCATATTTGAAGGCTCAACGGATGGTTGAGAAGGGATGTTTGGATTGGTGCTGATACTCCTACCATTGAGTCCGTTCCGGTAGTGAGAGACTTTTCAAATGTGTTTCCTGTAGACCTGCCGGGCATGCCACCCCACATTAATATTGATTTGGTATTGATATGGTAAAGAGCACTCAATTCATCTCTATTCCACCGTATCATATGGAACTAAGAGAGTTGAAATAAATGAAGGAACAAATTTAGGAGCTACTTGATAAGGGAATCATCAGGCCTAGTGTGTCACCTCGGAGTGCACCGGTTCTATTTGTTAAGAAGAAGGATGGTACTATGCATATGTGCATTGATTACATGCAGTTGAACAAAGTTACCATTAAGAACAAGTACCCACAACTCCGCATTGATGACTTATTTGACTAGCTTCAGGGTGATAGAGTGTTCTCTAAGATTGATTTAAGGTTTGGGTATCACCAGTTGAAGATTCGGGTTCTGATATTTTGAAGACGGTATTTAGAACCCGTTATGGTCACTATGAGTTTTTTGTGATGTCTTTTGGGCTGACCAATGCCCCAACAACCGTTATGCACTTGATGGATAGTGTGTTCCAGCCATATCTTGATTATTTTGTCATAGTATTCATTGATGATATATAGGTGTACTCATGCAGCCAGGAGGATCATGAGCAGTATCTGAGTATTGTACTACATACATTGAGGGAGAAGAAGCTATATGCTAAATTCTCCAAGCGTGAGTTCTGGCTTTATTTTGTGGCGTTCTTGGGGCATGGGTGTATAGTAAGGGGATTAAGGTGGATCCGAAGAAGATTGAAGTAGTCCAGAGTTGGCCCAAACCGTCTTTAGCTACTGAGATTCAGAGTTTTCTTAGTTTGGACGGATATTATTGTTGCTTTTATAGCGGGTTCCTCGTCCATTGTTGCACCTTTACCCAGACTAACCCAGAAGGGTGCCCCATTTAGGTGGTCGAATGAGTGTGAGGAGAGATTTCAAAAGCTCAAGACTGCCTTGACCACAAAACCAGTTCTAGTTGTGCCTTCAGCATCGGGTTTATATACGGTTTATTGTGATGCTTCACGGATTGGTATTGGGTGTGTCTTGATGCAGGAGAGTAGGGTGATTGCTTATGTTTCACGCCAGTTGAAGCCTCATGAGAAGAACTACCCCGTTCATGATCTAGAGTTGGCAGCTATTGTTCACGCATTGAAGATTTGGAGGCACTATCTCTACGGTGTGTCTTGTGAGGTATTCACAGATCATCGGAGTCCACAACACTTGTTTAAGCAAAAAGATATGAACTTCACGCAGCGGAGGTGGTTAGAGCTGTGACATTATTCTGTATCATCCCGGGAAGGCCAATGTGGTGGTCGATACCTTGAGTAGGAAAGCGGAGAGTATGGGTAGCCTTGCATATATTCCAGTTAGTGAGAGACCGCTAGCATTGGATGTTCAGTTATTAGCCAATCAGTTTGTGAGATTGGATGTTTCGGAGCCTATCCGGGTTCTAATTTGCATGGTCTTTCGGTCTTCTTTGTATGAGCGCATCAGAGTGTGCCAGTATGACGAATCCCATTTGATTATCCTTAAGACACAGTGTTGCATATCAATGCTAAGGAGGTTTCTAATGGAGATAATGGGTGTTGAGGATGCAGGGTCAGGTTTGTGTGCCGAAAGTGGACGGGTTGCATGAATTTATTCTTGAGGAGGCCCATAGTTTGCTGTATTCCATTCATCTGGGTGCCGCAAAGATGTATCAATATTTGAGCCAGCACTATTGGTGCAGAAGGATGAAGAAATATATAGTAGAGTATGTGGCTCGGTGCTTTAACTGTCAGCAGGTAAAGTACGAGCATCAGAGGTCGTGTCGTTTACTCCAGAAACTTGAGATTCACGAGTGGAAATGGGAGCGTGTTACCATGGAATTTGTTGTTGGGATTCCACAGACTTTGAAGAAATTTGACGCAGTTTGGGTTGTGGACCAGTTGACTAAGTTTTCACATTCATTCTAGTAGTGACTTCTTATTCCGTAGAGGGATTGGCTCAAATCTAAATCGAGAGATCATCCATTTTCATGGCACGCCCATCTCTATCATTTCCGATCGGGGCACACAATTCACATAATAGTTTTGGAGGGCAGTGCAGTGAGAGTTAGGCATAGGGTTTGAGTTGAGTACAATATATCACCCCAAGACAGATGGGCAGTCCGAGATTACCATTAAGATCTTGGAAAACATGTTACGTGCATGTGTTATGGATTTTGGGGATTCATGGGGATCAGTTTCTACCGCTTGCTGAGTTTTCCTACAACAATAACTACAAAATCGAGTATTCAGGTAGCTCCTTAAGAGGCCTTATATGGGAGGCAGTGTCGTTCTCCAATTGGTTGGTTTGAGATGGGAGAGGTTAGGTTGTTAGGTACTGATTTTGGGATGCCTTGGAGAAAGTCAAGTTGATTCTGGATCGACTTTGTGCAGCACAATCCATACAGAAGATTTGTGCTTATAGGAAGGTTCTTGATGTTGCATCATGGTGGGTAAGAAGGCTTTACTCAAAGTTTCGTCCATGAAGGGTGTGATGAGTTTGGGAAGAAGGGCAATTTGAGCCCACAGTATATTGGCCTTTTTGAGGTGGTTGAGAGGATTAGAGAGGTTGCATTGCCACCTAGTCTATCGGATGTTCACCCAGTGTTTCATATTTCTATACTCCAAAAGTATTATGGATATCTGTCACATGTTTTGGACTTCAACACAGTTCAGCCAGACGAGAAATTGACTTATGATAAGGAGTCGGCGGCTATCTGGGACCAACAGGTTCAAAAGTTGAGGTCAAAGTTAGTGAAATTTCACTGGAAAGGTCATCCGGTCGAGTAAGATACTTGGGAGGATTAGAGGGAGATGCGGAGCATCTATCCACACCTATTTGAGGCTCTATTTATGATTCTAGACTCGTTCGAGGATGAACGATTGTTTAAGAGGGGGAGAATGTAATGACCCAGTCGGTCGTTTTGAGTATTGCAACCCAGTTCCCTTATTTATTTCTTACTCTATGTTCACTTGTGGTTACATGACATGCCGGGGTGGTTGATTTGGTTTCATAGATGTTTCGAAGTGAACTGGGACACTTAGTCCCAAGGTTGGAAGATTAAGTTGAAATAGTAAACAAGAGTTTGACTTTTGTGTAAACGGCTCTGGAATGGAGTTTTGATGGTTACGATAGCTTCATATGGTGATTTTGAGCTTACGCACGGTCCGGATGTTAATTTGGAGGTCCGTAGGTTGATTTGATTCTTTTTGGCGAAAGTTGGAAAGTTAAAAGGTTTGACCGAGAATTGATGTCGGATTCGGATTTCGGTTTCGAGAGTTATAATAGGTCCGTCGTGTTATTTGGGACTTGCATACAAAATTTGAGGTAATTCAAAGTTGATTTGATATGGTTCGGCATTGGTTTTAGAAGTTGGAAGTGCATTAGTTCATTAGGCTTAAATCGATGCGCGATTCGTGATTTTGGTGATGTTTGATGTGATTTGAGGCTTCGAACGAGTTTGTATTGGAGTTCGGGTTTTCTTTTGGACTTAGAAACTTGGCTGAATTTTCTGATGCTTGGTGTGAAGCCGCAGAAGCGGCTGGGTGCTGCAGAAGAGGAGGAAGACTGGAAGCTGTGGGATCACAAGTGCATACAAGATTCTACAGAAGCGGAGTCGCTTATGTGAGGATGGAACTGCAGAAGAGAAAATGAGCAGCAGGACCAAGGAACGCAAGTGCGGTGGATTGGCTGCAGAAGTGGCAGGTTGGGATTCTTAATAGGCTTCGCAGAAGCGTGGGCTTTTCCGCAAAAGCATAATCGCAGATGCGATCATTGTGTATGCAAGTGCAGGATGTTGGACAGAGGTTATATTCAAGGGTTTTTATTGTTTTCTCTTTTTTGGAAGTGGGGAACTCGGTCTAAGGCGACTTGTGGAACATTTCTCTTCCCAATTGAAGAGGTAAGTGATGTTTATTCGATTTTGGTGTTACACATTAAATATGCATTGGTTATTATGCTTAATTTTCATGAATCTAAGATAGAATTTAGGGATTTTTGGACTATGTTACTGTAGAGTGAAATTTGAGGATTTGAGGGTCAATGTTATGGTTGGAATTGGATGATTTTGTTATATCTAGACTCATAATTGAATGAGTGTTTGGAAATTATGAATTTTGTTGGGTTCCGAGGTGCGGGGCCGTGATTGATTTTTTGAGTTGAATTTTTTATTTGAGTTTGTTTTGTATTTTGAAATCACTTCATACGTCTTTTATTGATGGTATTGTGTTACTTTGACTAGATTCGGATCATTCGGAGGTCTATACGCGCGGGAAGGGCTTGTTAGCGGAGTGATTTGGCTTGATTGAGGTAAGTATCTTATTTAAACTTGGTTGAGGCACTGGCTGCCTGAATTATTTGTGATAGCTACGTGCTATGCGTGCGCATATGTATGGGGTTTGAACCCATGTGCAAGCACTGGGTTATTTATTCATACTCGGGGGTAGTGCTTAGGCTATGATATGTCTAGAGTTGATTGTTAAGCTTTAAGCTAAAATGTTGTCTCATGTTTGTAACCTTGTTATGAACTATTTGAGCCGTGTTTGAGGCTACACAGAGGTTTAATCCCGGAATGAACTTGATAAATACTATTTATGTGATGAAATTGTCGATTTGAGCTATGAAAGCACACTTTGCACATGCCTACACTTTAGCATGTCGTTTTACCAGTCCAGCAGCATGAGATATGTTATTCATTCATCACACACATGTATTCATGTTTATTAGCTTTTGTGTGATATGATTGGACTAGATGTTTGTGACCACGCTGGGCGGATTGTGTTGTTATGCATGTGACCACGCCAGGCGGATTATATTGTTATGCATGTGACCGCATCAGGAGGATTGTGTTATTATGCATGTGACCACGCCGGGCGGATCGTGTTGTTTTGCATGTGACCATGCCAGACGGATTGTACTGTTATGCCTGTGACCATGCCAGGCTGGCAACATGTTGAATTGGCCGTTCATGCGTGTGGATATGGATCCATCCCCCTAGGGTCACCCTCTCATATTTCTCTCTTGATGGCGTACACACGGATATTGAGTAAAACTTATCATGGTCTAGTAAGGATCTGGAAAGGTTGAGAAAATTTGGCCAGTGTCTTGTTTGGATTTTGCATTTCATCTTTACTTGCAATTTTCATTGTTAAGTACCTGATTCAATTGCATATCATATTTGTATGCTCAACATTAACTGAGTAGAGTATTTGAGTAGCTGTACATACACACAGAGGTGCTTCTTTCTGTGCCACATGACCTGATTTCAAAATTATTGTTACGTACTTGTTAAAAAAAATGATGAAACTATACAGGTTATAGCTAGTATCATTTATAGTTCACACTTCTTTTACTTCGTCGAGGTTAGTTATGATACTTATTTAGTACATTGGTTCTGTTGTACTCATACTGTACTCTGCACTTAATTGTGAAGGTCCAGGTATGTGGACCAATTATCGCAGTAGATTTGCTTGTTGGACAGAGCTTCGAGAGGCGAGGTAGGGCTGCATTCTTGGCCGCAATTTTGACTTGTCTTTTCTTATGTACTGTTGTTTCAGTTCAAACAATATTATTATTTAGTTTTCAGAACTGTATTCTGTAGTAGAGCTCACGACTTTGTATTTATCAGTTTCTGGGGGATTTACTTTGTATTAGCAGTATTTCGCTATATTGAGATCTCAGACTTATGTTATTTTCTAAAAAAATCATTGTTCTGGTTCTTTTGTGTTAGGCGCCATCACAATGTATTGGGATTTTGGGTCGTGACATAATGTATACATTTCTTAGGGAAACTCATTGGACCAAAAAAATAAAATAGTGTTTGGAGCCAAAAGTAAGTAAGGACATAATAGGTTTTTTACATTATTTTTGGCCCCCAAGCCCATTAGCAGCTCCCATAAATCTATTTGTAACTAGCTTTTGGCTTTTACTTTTCGTGTCTATAATTTTACCAGAAAAAATTAAAAAATATTTTAATTACATCGCTTCTCTTGTTGAAGAAATTAAATTTAATAGCATGTTTGGTTAGTTTTTTTTTATTATTTCCAAAAGAATTTTTTTCTCCCAAAATTAAGGTCTTTGACCAATTTTTTAGAAGAAAAAATACTTCTAAGTAGAAGCAGAAAACATTTTTGAGAAGCTAAAAAAGTAACTACTTTCCATAAGTACTTTTTTGACAAATACTTTAGAGAAAATAACCTTAGAAGCACTTTTTAAAAGCTTGGTCAAACACTAATTGCTGCTCAAAAGTGTTTTTCAAATTGATTAGCCAAACATTGATTGCTTCTCATGAAAAGTACTTTTTGAAAAAATTACTTTACAAAATAAGTCGATTGTAGAAGTTTGGCCAAACAGGCTATAAGTTAAACTCACTGGTTCCGCTTGGCCAAGCTACCAAAATGACTTATTTTTAAAAGTGCTTTTCAAAAAAAATAAAAAAATTGCGAAGAAACAATTTATGTTTTTCTAACTCATTTAAGTAGTATTTTTTGCAAGCATATTATATTTGGCCAATCTTTCCAAAAGGTACATTTAAGTATCAAATTAAAAGAAGAACAATTTAGGTTCACTTTGTAATTAGTATTATTTAAAAAAGAGAAATACATTTAAATATTGTTTATTAAGGAATTCAATTCAAATATAAAACATAAAATAAAAATAAACATAATTTTTGCAATCCATATAAGCCATTCCAAAGCAATAATATTAGGAGTATTTGGTATTACTTATTGAGTACACAATAATTTATATATTAAAATAGATCATTTAATAATTAAAAACCTACTCTTATAAATCGTTATATTAAAAAAAATCTATTTACAGTAGAGAGAACTCCAAAGATGGATAGGAGAAATATAATAAAAATATGACGAAAATAAAAAAAGAAGAACATATGGTAGAAAAAAAAGGAAAAAGTTAAATTAATGAGTGATAATTTGGAAAATATAAATTTATTATAAAGATATTTTGTCCTGAATAAATTAATTTTCTACTCCGCTTTTTGAAAGATGTTAGAAAGCAGAATAACTCTTCTGATGCTGCTCAAAAAATATTTATTTATTTTGACCACACATCTTAAATTTTTAAAAAATCTAAATAAAAAATATTTTTGACTTCGCAGAAGCTTGACAACTACTCTACTAATTATCACCCCATAGGTAAAAAGGAAACGAAAAGTTGTCGAACTTTGAGAAAAAGCAAAATACCATATAAGCAATCACATTAAATGGAGAAGTGAAATTTTTTTCAAACGGTTCTTTCATGAACAATAAGGTGAGCTTGGAAAATAACTTAACGATCGCCAAATAACAAAATATTCTCTCTCTTTCTCGGCAAGGATATTTTGATCAACCTGAGAGAGAATTATTTCTGATGGAAGATTCATCGGAATTTGAACTCAAAGACCAAGAGAAGAACCAATTAAATCGTAGCATCGTCAAACCTATGGAAGCTATGGAAGAAGATAAAGAAAACAACACTCAACCTCTCAACCCACTCAAAAAAAAGGTAAGTTTTCGTGACATACTATCCCCACCCCTCCTCCTCCAATCAACCCCAACCTAGAAGCTGATTTCTTGAAGAAACTCATCATAGATGATGAAAACTCAAACTCAAACCCTTCTAATCATCCGTGTTTTATCCCAATTTCCTCAAATGAAAATATAATACTTTACAGCCTGTGGCATCAATCTATTATCATCAAACTCTTAAGAAAAAAAGTTTCCTACACAAATCTCAAACTCAAACTCAATATACTATGGCAACTAGACGAAACTCTTAAATTAATAGATTTAGGTTATGAATGCTACTTAATCAAATTACAAAACATTGAAAACTTCAATAAAATACTCCAAAATGGACCCTGCTTCTTAGAATCCCAATATCTCACTGCCCGCTAATGGGAACCCAAATTCAACTTAGCCCTAACTCATATGAACCTTGCACTGTATGGATCCGTCTACAGGAACTACCCACCGAATACTTTGACATTCAAATCCTCAAAAAGATAGTTGCCTTTATAGGAACACTCAAAAAAATTGACACATGCACAATTCATACAACTAGAGGTCGTTATGCCAAACTCTGTATCTTAGCTACACTAGGTAACACTCCCATCCGAAATTCTCCTTGGTACACACACTCAACCAATCTACTACGAAGACTCTACTATAATCTGTACCAAATGTGGATGTTTAGAACATAACCTCCACTATTGTCCAAAATTTTCAACCCCCTCCACTTCAAATCAACAAGGACAAAACCCACTTGCACCCCCAATGAAGATGGCCAAAATAGCCAATGGAAAACCTTTAACTATACAAAGAATAAAAAAACTACTAACCCTAAGGACAAATTATCTACCCAAACCACCTTCCATAGCCAAAACCACCCTCATCAACCAAACCTCCTTAACAAAAACCAATGGACCCACTAACCCCACACGACACCGCAAAATCAACCAATACCACCCCATTACAAAATCAATTGAAACTACCAATTCCTATCCCTACACCGGATTCACACCACACAAAAGACAATACCACACAAGACAACCCTATACCAACTACAAAACAATCAACAAACCCTACCCCTAACACGTCCAAACCATCATCGTCACCACCCCTACTCCCTACATCCACGCCTACAATAAACCTAGGAGAAGGAAATCATATTTTTAGATCACCTCTCCTTCACCCCCTAATCCGTAAAGCAATGTCCAAACACTTACTTTCAAAACATAATACAAACAAAAAATAATCTAGAATAGCCAATCATATGGACCCCTAATTGCATGAACACGACACACAAAATGCCAAAGAAAATCCAAATACTACTTCATCAAAACAAAAATCCTTATCTACTATAACACCTAAAACCCAAATTACTCAAAATATGCCTCAACCATTATCTCAACCATCACACTCCTCTGCCTCACCATCATTTATACCCAAAAGAATCCCATCCAACAGTACTCCTAAAACCTCAACTTCACTACCGCACGATAATCCATTGCATGCAATCTTCCCAATTCCCTCAACCAATAACAATGACCTCTATCCACAACCAATCTCTGAAAATCCACCCACCTCAACCCCAAAGACTTCTTCAAATACTCCCCCCCCCCCAATAATTCAAG